>JAGDQP010044472.1:0-15898 GCA_022664845.1 Lepisma saccharinum
AAGTTAACAATAATTATATTTTTTATAAAAAAAAAAATTATCTGAAAGAAAACTTTCTTAGTTACGAAAAAAAAACGAGGGAAAGTTTGTAATGAGACAAAGATATTTTTGTACTAAAAATGCATGCTTCTATACAACATTAAGTGTCTTTGGTGTTAGAAGTGTTGATAATTACGATGAAAACACTTATTTTCGTTAAGGGAGGATAATAACATTGAATTTCAACGGAATAATGTTGCGGGTAACGTAACTGAGATTTGCCAAAATTCTTTTTCTCAGTTTCACACGTGAATGCCTGGATTTTACACGGAAAAGTGATCATGAACGAACGTCATTTCTTATTCGTGACAGGCTTAGGCAGCACTGAAATTGCCACTTGAGTAATAACTGAAAATTTAACAAAAATATCCTAGGAATATTACCTTCCAAATACTAAATCAAAAGAGCGGAATATTCACGCTTCTTAGAGCGGAAAGAGGGGGCTACTCTTTTCGAGCGAACTTTTCAATCAAAAAGTGTGCTTTTCAACAAAACGCTCTCGCTTTGGATGGAAAATGTGATTTTTGTAGATGGAATTCCGATGTTTTTTGAATGTAATTTTATTCTTCAAACGTGAAAGAGCGATTTCTTATCTTTTTAGAGTGATTAACAATGGGTACTAGTGAAGTTCGTTCTCCGACAATTATTACTGCGAAGGTTATCGAAAGGCGAAGGCCATACTGAAGAAACTTTATCTGAATCGATGGAAATTCACCCAAAAATATTATGAACTAAATAAACTGCTATAGAACCTATCTTTTTTGGAGCAGAAATTTCACATTTTCTCTCCAATGAAAATTGACTCTAAAAAAGTGGACCTTTTTTCCGCTGTTAAGAGATTAAATATTCCGCTCAAATCGAGCGGAATTTCACTGTTTGAATTTAGTGTGTAGCTTTCTTAGGAACGAAAATAATAAATGTCATTATTATCCAAAGGAAAATAAACCTTTTATATATATGATATTCTATAGCAGATATATTCAACGTGTGACCCGATTCATCACACCCCGCAAGGGTAAACAAGAATGCTCTTCACTTGATGTTTCCTGGTGGTTTGATTTCGCCATTTGGAGTCATTGACTGGCCAGCTCGATCTCCTAATTTAACTGCGCCAGACTTCTTTCTGTGCCTAGTTAGGTGTATCTCAAGTCTAATGTGCGTTCTACTCAGCTTCGCTGTATCCAACAGCTTAAACACGAGATCGTCAGTCTCTTGCAGCTCTTGTTATGGCAACCTTCATGTACGATCGAAAGATGGTGTTAATTGTAACAAAAATCACATTCAAAATATGTCTCAAGAAATTGCAGTAAACCCATTTCCTATTTATAATATTATCGTTATGTATTTCTGACCCATTCCACGGATCTCCATGCTCCATTCTAGTCAGCCAATCTAATACCAACACGTTATTTTCAGACGCCCTTTTTTAACACGTGTCAAATTTCTTTTTTAAAAATTCTTGATTGCCTGCATTGTGTCTGATTTTCTAGGAAGAGCTTTTTCTCCAGTCCTATGATATGCCTCTCTCTCGTGCTTTCCTGTGCGTTTTTATTCATACACTGATCCGCTTGCAAATTACAAAAATAGAACTCCGGAGACAGCAGAGATGTATTAAATTACACAAAGAAAGAAGAAAGAAACAAAACTCTGTTTTCTGCGTGGTCGTCAACAGGAAGTGGTTACTTACTGGAGTGATTGCGTTTATGTAGCAAAGTTGTACGTCACAATGAAATTACCTTGATGAAGCGTTTCACTGTTACAGAAAAATGAACTGAAACAAAAAATAATACACTCCTAACAACCCTTTTATAAAATAAAGAACGGAGGAAACCGGAAGTTCAACTGACGCTCGGACGACCAACCGCTGAGAAGAGTGTTGTTGCCCGCTGCGTTTTGTTTCATGTTTCGAAAATATTATTTCATCATCGCTGTATCTTGTAATAATAGAAATGTTTTCCCTTCGTACTTGTACTCAGCATGTGTACATATCTAGAGTGTCTCGCACTCGGAATTTGCAAGGAGGCCGCCATCTTGCTGGTTACGTAATACGTGCTGTGTAAATCAAGCTTCGAAATCACTGTTTGCAAGATCCTATCATGGTTCCGTGAATAGAGCATCGGCTAATCAAGTAGAAAACCGGGTTCGAATCATCCCTGCGGAGGTAAGATTTTTTTTGTGTTCTCTTTGAAGTTATATACGGTATGTTTTCTTGCATTTTTCGCAATTCGGTTAGATTAGCAACTGTGAGTTAGGTTAGGTCAGGTTCGGCTATGTCTCTTTACGTATCCAGTTCACAAATTCCGATTGCGAGACGCTCGTGTACGTATTGGGTGGACAGAGGTTCTAAGATGTTCTACTTGGACGATGACAAAGTGTCTCTACGACAAAGTGGACCTGATTTTGAGAGACAGTTTGTCGGCGACAAAATGTATCTTCGATGAACCAAATTGAGGAAGAGAGACAGTTTGTCGTGCTCGACCCCGTCAAAGTGTCCCTCCTCAGGAATGCGATACAGTTTGTCGGAGAGACACTTTGTCGCCGATGAACCAAATGAGAAGAGAGACAGTTTGTCGTAGAGACACTTTGTCAGTGGGACACCTTGTCGGCAACGGACCAACTGGAGAGAGACAGTTTGTCGGAGAGACACTTTGTCGCGGTCCCGTTCTACAACATACAGTGTTAACAATTAATTTGTCATTTTCAAAACGATAATCTGTGCGAGGAACTATCAGAATATAAAGGTAACTATTCACTTGGTATGTGATCTTGTGGATTTAAAGAAATCATTGCGTAGTATCGAGCTGGTAATGTCTCACTCGCACGCACTGCACGAGACAGGTAGTAGGACATTCGTAAGTATAAGGACAGGAAATTTCAGGAATAGCGTGCTGAAGTTTGCAAATTGGCCGCAAGATTTCGCTACTTATACAAGAAAGGATTGAACCAAGCATACCACAGAAAGCAATATGCAAGTTTGCAGCAAATCTTCTGCTAGTGTAAACGATATCAACTTTACTTGGTAAATTTGAAAAGTGCTTGTATGTGCCTTAATTCTAGAAACTTTCTCAGCTAATTGTAAGTCTTCGCAGATGAATGTGGTCGGTTTCAAAATAACAATAATATATATATTCAAACAAAAATATGGTAAAACGAAGATAACTTATTGGATCGCAAATGAAATTAAAACTTGAACGTGGAATTTGGTGTACGAAAAGTTAGGTAAAGAATATTTAAGACCCAGTTCCTCGTATTAGAGGATAATAGAGGAAACCCATTCTCCAGACTCAACAGATCCTGACCTTAACTCCATCAGAGTTTCACGGATGAAAGAAATCTCGCAAAGAGAAGATCCTAAACACGGAAAAGACAATATCAATCAGCTAATGCTAGCACACAGAATTAGTAGCTACTAAATCATTTAATCAACATAGTATCAAGCAAACTTTTGGCCAGCAGCACTAAAAATGTTGGTTTTTCATAAATCGAACCAAATTTTTCATCAGGATGACCAGCGACGACAAGAAGCCTATAGCTAATGCTGACTTTATCATTAGTAATTTCTGTTTTAACTATGTACAGTATGAATCATAATATTCCAAAACATCATGCGCTAGTGTGTGTAAACGGTATCCTACTACTAATCATTCAAACACAATTTAATTACTACTAATACTAAGTTGGCGACTATTCTCTTCTTCTTCTTCGATTATAGTGGGGTTGATTAGCCCGAACATTTGAAAGAATTGTGCACTTCTTCATAAAAGCATGAAATTTGGCATAAAATGCGCATACCTGAATGGTCATTTTAAGATATTGAGGAACTTTAAAATTGTTGTAGGAGTCTCAGAAATCCAAAATGGCGCCCAAATTTAAAAAAATAATTATTGATCATAGTATCAGTGATTTTCAGATTATCTGTATATTTTATGGTACTGAACAGGAACGTTAACGGTTAAATACTGCGGAAGGATTCTTTAAATCCAAGATGGCGTCCGTTAATTCAAATATCTTTATTTATGGTTAGATTTAGTTGCCTTCAGATGCTGTCCTCCTGAACATGAATTTCAGACCATTAAAGTACATTCACCAGGATTAATTTACCCAAGCATCCTTGACATCCAAGATGACGACCATTAATTAATGTGTCTATTAATGACTACGCAAAATTGAAGTGTGGTGAGTTAATGATACTAAAACGAATTTGGATATTAGGACATCTAGTACCAAGTACCTCATGCGTTAACCCATCAGCAGAAGCAGCAGCGTGTTGACATCTGCAGTTCCCTGCTCACCCCTCATTGATTTGAACCATTTCTGGACATAATGTTGAAAGAGGATGAAAAGTGGGTCGTCTACCATAACATTACACGCAAACACGGCAGTAGGTATCTAAAGAGGGGAGGGGCGCAAGAACTGTGCCAAAATATGAACTCCACCCCTGCAAGGTGATGTTCAGTGTTCGGTGGGATATCTGTGGAATTCATTTTGAGCTCTTTCCACGTAACCTGTTTCCACGTCTGTTGTCAGCAGCTTGAACACCTACGGACTGCACTGTTGGAGAAACGTCCTGCTTTGGTTAATCGCAAGGGTACTGTGTTCATTCACGTTGATAACGCGCGTCCACACACGGCAAGCAAATGCCTGTGCTAAGATTGAAGAACGTGACTGTGAGGAACTCCCCCACTCGGCGTTTACACTAGATCTTGCACCAACAGACTACTGTCTTTTTCGCAACCTGCAAACCTACCTTTCCGGGAAAACACTGCAAAATAAGTATGACGTGCAACGTACAGTGACCCAGTTCTTTGCCTCCAAAACCGGACTCCTTTCAGCGGGGGATTCAACAACTAGTTGACAGGTGGCAGAGAGTTGTGCAGTCCGATGGGGACTATTTTCCTGACTAACGGCAGTGTTCCAGGTAAGTTCTTGTCCTCACGGTGCAAAAATTTGACATTACTTATGAGATAAGCTGACAAAATGCTAGCGCGAGGAAGGAAAAGGAAGATGGAAACAACTGATCCAGAGGATGCTCAGAACAGGACAGTGCTCGAAAGCGCATGACAACATAGACCATGTTCCTAGCGCTACTACGGTGTATTATGCAATCTTGGACGCCATTTTGGATTCTCGAGACTCCTGCATCAATTCCAAAGTGCCTCAATATCTTAAAATAACCTTACAGGTATGTCTTGTCATCATGCCAAATTTCAGGGTTTCATGAAAGTAATAAAATAACTTTTTAAAGACATACTTTTCTTAAACAATTCGTACTAAAAAGTAAAAAATAATTTTGTTTATGCATGAGTAAAAAGAGAGCTCTCTCATATACAATCACTTTATAAATTCTTCAAATGGCGCGCCTCATGCTTTTCTTTTTAGTCATACATTTGGGTAATACTTTGAATGTGATTTGCTAAGCCGACACCGCTTAAGTCATTATTTATCGAGATATGACGTCACTTGTGACGATGTCGCCGTTACTTTAAGCCTTCGTAGTTCATGTTTCGAAAAAAAAATTCAAATTATATTTTTTTCTTGTTTTCATGTATATAATCGCCTCCTGGCGAGTGAACGAGAAGTTCTCCGTTTTGGCTACCCAGCAAGCCAGGAGACGTCGGCATTTGGTCAGCAAAGGTGGGCCGACGAGCGAGGCAACGGGCGGGCCGACGTCGGGTTTTGAAAAATTCCGACGAGAAGTCGATATCGGCGGGTGGTTTTTGGGTGGGGTTACGCCTCTCCGACCCCTACGGCGGCCCGCAAAACGGCCCGACGACCAAACGCCACTTATGGATCGCGACGACCATTGGTTGGTCGGGCCGCCGTCGGGTCGCCATTTGGCTTGCTGGGTAATGAGTCCCCCGTGAGTCTCCAGTCTCCCGTGGGGCTGGTAATAATGGGGAAGTAGGATATTAGGGCCAAAGGTAGTAGTATCCTGTGTTCACGATTGCGCTCGAGAAAGGGTTTCAATCAAGTTCACTTGTCCCGGGCCCCAGCTTGCCTCACACCGCACCTGATACGGATGTTTCCAAATTTTTTCAAAGGAACTTTTTTCTTTTAATGTAATCACCTCCCGATTTTTACGTCGTTATTTCAAGGACAAATAGTTGCCCAAGAAAGCGAAGTGATATTCATCAACAACGGGTTTCCAAACCGCACAGTGCAGTCAGTATTATTGTCTTTCAAATTTGTGAGAATGAAGCAAGAGGTGCGTGTGGTGATTTGTGTGTGCATGTGTGAGGATGTGGAGGGTGCGTGAAAGAATTGTGTGAAGAACATAAGAGAACTAAATTCTTAAGTCGTCTGCGTCATAGTAGTTTTTTAAAAAGAAACAAATGTGTGAAGAATGTTGCACACATTCTTTGAACGAAAAGCTATCTCGGCGTGATTTTGACATTCATGTTCCTTTCAGTCTGGACGGAACAGATTTATTTTCTGTCTTCGTAGTCGCTTTGTAGTTTTATGACTCCACTGTAGTTGAGATTTCGGTTGCTTAGATTCCTCTGTCTCGTTGAAACGATGTTATTAACGAGATTTTACTTAGCCTTTCTTCATACGCTGTGCAGCTGTATAATTTTGTGTCTTGGTAGTCCTTCCAGACAAATGGTTCAACCCAGTCCTTGTGGCCTGATAGCCAGTGCTGGAAATGGATATTTTCTTTACTCGAGGAAAGCAGGATTATTCCCCAATTAAATTCCAAATTGCGAAAGGGGAACGCGGAAATATTTTTCGTACGGGAATGAAAAATAATGCAAGAAAAGAAAAAAAAAAAAAAAAAAAAAACGGAACCACAAAAAATCGCTACGGAAACTGCGTATGGATTCCGCCAGGCCCCCAAATGCTCGATAGCAACCACTAACTTCAAAGGTTTTATGGCCAACAATTGATAGAAACCATGCAAAACTCCACTTACACCCTCCCAATTTTGACTTTATACATTCTCCCAACTGGCGGAATTCTTGAAACTGTGGATTGCAAAAGCAAATGGTCCAAAAAAAAAAAAACATTAAAAAAAATCCAATGTGAATGTAAGATTCAAATAATGGAAACTGTGCATTGAAAAAAGGGGAAGGCCATTTCTGTCTACGCTAAAACTAATGGGTATTTATTCAGAGCACGTGATTTTGAATTCATCCGCTAGGTAGCTCTGGCATAGATCTCACAATAGGATATGACGTCTATGCCAGAGCTACCGAGTGGATGAATTCAAAATCACGTGCTCTGAACAAAAACCCATTAGCTTTAGCGGAGACAGAAATGGGGAAGCGTGCTAAGTCTATCTATTATGAGGTCTATGGTAAGGTTAACGGAGAAAAGTTTTACTATGAGAACTGCGGATTGCAAAAGAAAACGATGGTACTGGTAACTTCCCATTTCATCCTTTATAAATAATAGAACTACAAAGGTCAGTTTTGTACTGTTAGAACTTCTTTATCAAAATTGAAACACCGTTTTGTATATATTACAAGAAGCAGGAAGGACTGCCAGTTTGTTGAACAAGTGTATATTTGGGGGCAGGGGGTACAAGATGCGGCATTTCACTTATTTCTTGCGGGAACGATTCAGGGCTGGAGTTTCTTCGATCTCTCCGTATACCAAAGAGTCAATGGGATAGAAATTTCTTACCAATGACGGCTAATCATTCTTAAACTATTACTCCTCTACTCCACGAGGTTTTCAATATTTTTGGGTGATTTGATCTTTTAAAGATTTTCAAGAATGGGTAACGAACGGTAATTCAATCGCCTCTCGGAAGTATAAACAACGATTGTTTGCTGTATTGCTTCTTGGAGTTTGCTATCTTAGACACATATTTTAGTTTACTGGGGAATCCCGGCGTTCATCCCAATTTCCAGCACTCCTAATAGCGAAAGTTACCTGCGAACTGACATCAATAGAACGACAGAATCTCAAATGCACCTTTCCATCCATACAAACTGAGGTTTTCATTCAGTCTCGCTAGCGAATGCAGCAAATAGTACTCAAACTTTCGATTATGTGTCTCTAATAAAATGCAAAATGCTTTTTAGTCGCATGTAAAGTTAATATTGAGAATTTAACCATTTTGTAGATAAAGTTAACTATTTTGAAGCTAAATTCAGCCATTTTGTGAATATTCGCTGACCAATGAACTATTATAATTGTCTTATATTTGTAAAATTCGGTCTGGTAAGCCCCTGATACGCCTGTTCGTGGTTAGGTACGCGCATGGCTGACCACACAGCCGTTACTCAGGTGGACGTAGTTCCACCAAACACGGACAGATGGCGTTGGGGCAGGCTCAGGGCCTATAGGCCTGTTACGCCAGTGTTTTTTTATATATATATATATGTGTAAAATAGAGTTCAAGTTACTTGAGTTATATATCATTTCGTTTATGGAAGAAATAAAAAGTCGTTTAGTACCGGGCAACGCATGTTTCTACTCAGTTCAAAGCTACTAACCTCGCGATTAATATAAAGAAAGTCGAAATTGAAAATATTGAGAATGGTTATTCTGCCGGTAATAATTTACGGTTGCGAAAGTTGGAGTAAGATGAACATAAATTACGTGGATATAATTATATTGAGACCTTGTATCCATACTTAATTTAATTAAAACAAGCTGACAAGCACACTTAACTTTATTTAAAAAAAAAAAAAACACACACACAGCCAGCGTAACGATTTCAATTGGAAAGGCTCAAGAACATTAGATATATTCATTAAGGACATAAATGATAACAGCAAAGGGGTGTTTTTGGAAAGTGAGGTGGAAGAAAACAAGGTATCAAATTTCTTGGATATCAGGATTGAGAAAAGGAAAGACGGGAGATTTGTAACTTCATGGTGTTAGAAGAAATGTGTAGCAGGAGTTTTTCTTTTGATTGCCACAAGAGATGTGACGTTGATGAAATAACTAAAGAAAATTTCATAAGGAACGTGGAGGAAAGAATAGAGACGATTAACATGGAAGAAGATCAAAAGAAGAGAGATGTGCAAAGGTTTTTGGAAAAAATAAAGGAGGATGGTTATAATGAGAATGACAGAAGAATGATCAGGAAGAGAAAATGGCACAAAAAGAAGAGTATGGGAGAAGAAAAAGAGAGTGCAAAGAAAAAGTGGAAAGTGGAGGAAGAATTACCGAGAAGATCAAGCGACTGTTAGGAAAGGCAGGAGTGACACGTATAGGAAAGGAGGGAAGAGGGTCTTGGACTTAGTGAAAAACAAGAAGAAAGTTGCTCGAAACGGAGAAGAGCAAAGAGGAGTGGTCTATAGTGTTCCGTGTATGAACTGTGAGGTAGTGTATACAGGAGAGGCAAAAAATGAAATTACAGGTAAGGCTTAAACAACACAAGGATGACGTCAGATTGAAGAGAGACAGAAATGCCATTTATAAACATGTACAGGAAGAGGGGCATGATATAGACTGGTAAGGGGCGAAGATACTGGAACAAGAGGAAAGGACGTTGATTAGGAAGTGGAAAGAAGCGAGGAGAATTAGGGAAACGGGAGATAAAGCGATGAACTGGAATTGTGACTTGAGCATAAATGAGGAACGAGAAGACATACTGGGAAGAGAAGAGCGGAGAAAGTGTTCCAAAAAACAGAGACTGTTCGATAGCCTCCCACCCCCTTTGGTTCTTTATTATGTATTTATTTATTAAGTTTCCTTTGGATTATTTATTTATTTATATATTATTTAGTATTTATTTATTATATATTGTTGGCCCATTTATTTTAATTTAATTTATTTATTTTATA
This sequence comes from Lepisma saccharinum, assembly GCA_022664845.1. NCBI lineage: Eukaryota > Metazoa > Arthropoda > Insecta > Zygentoma > Lepismatidae > Lepisma > Lepisma saccharinum. The sequence goes on from JAGDQP010044472.1 coordinate 9,780, forward strand.
ATTATTTTTTATTTAATTATTTATTAATTATGCATTTGCTTATCTAAAATATTTTTTTGTGCCTCGATTATATTTCCTTGTTATGTTGCGTCCTGTTACAAGTTTATGATAGCGATTTTGACTAGGGGATGTAGTCTGTGAAAGAAAGACTGTGATTGATTGGTTACAATTTGTGTAGTTTTGGAAAGTGAACGGATTCTGGGACGTGATTGGCGGATAACGTAGTAAGAATCTCTGGGTCTTCTGGTACGTTTTATGAACTGTTGGTGTGTATTAATGTGTCGGCTGAGGAAGATGTAGTTAGAACATTAAAATCGTTACGTGTTTTTAAAATAAAGTTTAAATGTCATAGCCTTGTCAACTTGTTTTCATTAAAATAAATTAAGCGTAGAACTTATTAAAATAACATCTAGCGTCACGTACAGTACACATATTTTTTTAATAAGAATCAAACTTTCACAACTCGACGTAAGAGAAAAAGTTTATTATTTCATTCGCGTATTAAATACACATTTTTTTAAGCACAACACAACGTTTAGACTATGTTAAGAGTAAATACTTTTAACTTAAAACTTAAGTGTAAATACTGACATAGTCGACACGTGTTGTCCTTTAAAAATGTGCATTTAATACGCGAATGAAAGAATAAATTGTGTGTTCAACATCGGGCAGTGAAAGTGTGATTTTTGTTTAAAAGGTAAATACGAATGCTTGAAACGTACGTACGTCTAGAAAATCACTCAGGAAAAGACGAAATGAACGGGTGCCGTAGGTATTTCAAGAAGAGCGTCTTGAGCAGCCCCTAACACTTTTACTGTATCATTCTACACTTCTTGTACATAAATTTTTTTAACAGTAAAAAGTGAGAATACCTGCTATTGCCTACATATATCTTTCACTCTCCTTATTTTAAATTATGATAAATTTACTGGTCGTATCATCACGCTGAAGAACCACATAAAATTCGATGACTAAGGTCCTATCTTATTATTATTACTACGCAAACGAAAAGAAAGGTTCAGTTATCTTTCGACGAGAGTTAGAGCCCATGGGCGGATTTATAGGTGTCATTGCCCCCAGTCATTTCAGAATGGCTTTAAATGATCCCCGGAATAGTTTTAATCCTTAAAGTAATTGCCTTCGCAGGGCCTCTCTCTCAAATCCGCCCATGTAATAGGGCCCCTCCTTCTTTACGCACTACGAGCATGCTTCACTTGCGATTGCTCCTCCAGCCAATAGGAACACGTGGCGCAATTCTCCAATGAGTTATTAGACCACATCACACTCAAGCATGCAGCTCCAGTATACATGCAAAGACACCTTTAGTGCACACGACATTGTAAAATGTCTCTTGTAACTGTCCTAAGAGAGGAAAATATTCCAAATTGTTGACATTAACGATGCAATTCTTCAATTTGGTTGGAAGTCCGCAGACTTATGTCAAACCTTAGCCATTTCTTTGACGTACAAGTCCCATCCTAGATTTGTGAATTAGCAGATAAGAACCGATTGCGTACTCGGCGTTTCCTGAAATTTAACATGTAGAGAAATAACATTAAATAGTTCGGGAAACAAACTGCAAGTTACAATTTACATTGGAGATATTCTACTCCGTGTTTGCTACAAGGTGGAGATAGTTTCACTCCACCACATATATTTTTACTTACAACATTGTGAATACAAAAAAACGTATGTATAGAGAAAGGCTGTGTAAAGTGGATATGGCGGGCAAAGTGGCCAAAGGGCGTTTTTCCTTCCCTTGCGTGTGCTGCCATCTAACGGAACCCATCTAAATTACTTCAGTACAATGTCTTTAGTGAACCAATAGCAGCTGAAGTTGTTATGATGAGAGTTGACAAAGTTCTCGAAACTTTACTGTGTTTTTTTCGCTATCTATGATCTAAGGTAAACATTATTTATTGTTCAAAACATTCACATAGAGAGAAAATTAGCATTTGACAATTATAGTTGATCAAACTATTTGGTGTTTTAACGTTAATTTTGACGAGGTGAAAAACTCTGTAAGCCAACTGTTATTGCTGCAAATGACATAATTTAAAATGGCTGCCGAATGGGTAAAATGGCCACGTGTGTGGTAATGTAAAGTGGCTACTCACTTTACCCAACCGAACTATAAGTTCTAGTGACATTACAATGAAAAATAACATATATGTTATTATTAGAATAGTCATTTATTTAATATTTAGAAAATTTGAAATCACAAAACTCGTGAGTTCGATCGAACAACGATTTGTGTAAAGGAAATGCTGCTTTCATTGTTTGTGGAGAGGTAATGAAAGTGTGCTATGTTTAGTCTTGCTTCTTGAAACAAAAAAAATATTGTTAGATAGAGTTACTAAATAAAATTATGCACATCTTTCCATTTGTTCAGAAACAAATGGTCATTCTATTTGGAACACCCTGTATCATTTGACTTTATTCAACCTCTGAGGTATTCTCCTTTCATCCTCACCATTATCACAACCTCACACGGTCACGAACTTAACTCTTGAAAGATTGACCCTCGTTGATCCCCAAAACGTTACCAGAATTTTAATGTCGTCCGTTCGTCTCCTGCTCCTGCTGTGGAAGATGGCGATTAATCTACAAGGGAAGCCGAAATCAAAGCGGCCTGCTTCCGCCGAGTGACAAATGTCTTCATTCGAGGGCGCCTCTTACGTTCTATCTCTCTCTGTTCTGACGTCGGATTACAACATGAGCGCCTCACAATAACCTGGCATCAAAACAAAAGACCATCGTCATCTATCTACTAGCGCTCTGTTTTCTGGTTGTTTCGTCTTATATCTTGAGGTATATATCAGAAACTTACATTCTCTTTCAGCTCCTTTTCCTGTGAATTAAAACAGTTTTATAACGAACACAATGTCACGATTTCTAACAAGGTTGCCAGATCGATTGAGAGATACAGGACTGCCCTATTTCAGAATAGATCTGGCAATATTGATTTCGTTTTGTATTTAGCGCAAATTCAACATTTCACGGTTATTGGAAATTAAAATCGTCAGAATCGGTGACCAGAATTTGAGTTAAAATCTATTAAACTAGCATTACAAACTGAGAAATTTCCATTTTGAACATTGCGTGAAGATGAATAACTAATGCCGAACCACCGTAGCTCAGTGGTAGAGCGTAGGCGTAGCATTTGGGAGGTCGTGGGTTCAATCCCAGCAGCCGACCATCCTGACTGAGGTTTCTCCAGGGTTTTTCCTCAGTCACTCCAGGCAAATACCGGGATGGCATCTTCAGCTTAGGCCCTGGTCGACACCTTCCTACGTCCATTCCCCTCCCCATCCCGGCCTGCGCCATAGATGCCTAAAGGTCATAAATTAATTCAGTTCAACGCGAAGCGGTTTGGGACTCCTTGCGTCCGCCCCTACTTTTCTAAAAACATTTTTCAAAATATTTCAAATTGTAAGAACATTAAAAAAAATGTTAGAACATAGCACACTAGTACTTACAAATTACTATGAAATCCAATGGGCAGCGATCTCGAGATCTTGTCCATTGATTATTGGTAAGTTGTCAAAGATTATGACGTCAATATTTCATTGACAACGTATCACTCATCAATGGAGAAAGTTATCGATATCACTGCCCATTATATTTCATTGTAATTTTCTAAAAATTCTGATAACGCTCTTAGATATTGAAATATTTTTAAAAATGTTTAAAAAGTAAGGCGTTAAGGCCGGCTTTTCATGTACGCGTTTTGCTTTGCTTGTGAATTCTATGAGTAGCTAATAGAAATACTTGAACACGTGTTTCTCAGCCAAAGCGCAGCACGTACATGAAAAGCCGACCTAAGTCAGTCGTTGTAATTAGACACAATCTTTTCAAAATAACGTAACTTATCAAACCTACACAAATTTGAACTAAAATTACGTAGGTTGTTGGTTAGATTCTTTCTTCATTCGGTGCTAAAGGAAACTGCAGAAATATAATGTGCACTTACAATAAATAAAAAAAAAAAATGGATATCTTCTTCGATAATTCCAAATTTCAGCCATACTTGACCTAACCCACTATGAGTTTCAGTCTGCAATTATTGAAATCTCATAAATCTAACTTGTAATGATTGCACGTTTGTTTCTTTAAAGAAAAAATCTTGTATTAATTTTAAAATGTGTGTTTCTAGTCGACAATAATGCACTTTACATGCATGTCCAGGTTGATACTTCGCTGCACATACGATTTCGAAGATTAAGTAACGAATCACGGGAGCGCTGCAGCCGCTACCTCATAAATTTTCAACTATAACAAGTCTCAGATCGTAAGATTAAAAACAGAATATTATGACATTATCGCTGAATCAATTATGAAAGAAAAACAATACAAGGGGAGAAACTGTGAAAAAGGTTTACATAATGAAAAACTGCATCGTCTCAAAGTCGAGGATTCTCGCTACAGCAAGTAGAAAGTGCATTTTCATAAATTTGTGTCTGATTGTTCGTGTAGAACAGAGGTAACCAACCTTTTGCTGTCTGCGGGCCGCATTAAGATTTGTAAAGGACTTACAAGGGAAACTATGTCCACGTAGAAAGAGATCATAATTCTAGGCACGACACGCAAATATTAACTGATAAACTGAAGAAATGATGGACATTTTGTTTCTAAAAAATGAAAATTTTGATTTTGTTGGCATGTCTTACGCAATTTAAGGTAGGTGGTCCGAATATGGCCCACCTTAACTTTGTGGATTTTTTTAAACTAAGAAAGACTGAACTATCAAGTTGAGAGACTATTTGGACAAATGAAAAAAAAAATAATTCTGCTTGCTAGAAATGACAGAATTAATAAATCGAAAACTAAAATGTTACCAGTGGGCCATATTGGGAACATGGTTTTCCCAATATGGCCCGCTATAGAAAATAAAAGCGTATGGCAAAAGTGATGTGTAATCTTTCTGTATTACTCACATATGCTACATACAAATTACAAGCATACGTAATTTATATGACATTGCAAAAATATGAATATTTTATTAATACAATACGCCAAAATTTGTGAAAAACAAGTGAATATACAAGAAGAGAAAATATGAATAAATAAGAAGAAGTGTAACACAAAGGAAGAAGTTTAGAACGTCACGTCTCACATGAGGGACAAAGAAATGGTCCGTGATCTTTAGCGGTGATTCCAACACGCTCTTTATGAATGTATTTTTGTTACGACACGCAAAGATGCATGTCTGCAACCTTGTCTGCCTAACAAAGGTAACAAAACCAAGATTCACAAGACTTAGAGCAACTCAGTGTCGGTTCTTCAGGACCATTAGAACGAGATGCTGAAATTCTGGTCGTTTTAAACGTGATGACACTTGCTTTTTTTTGTTTTTAATCTTCTTATTCTTTGTATTGGAAATGATAGCTTCCTTATTATCTGGCATTATCTTCGTTTTAATTACTAAACATTATGATGATAAGTGTTCTGTACAAACATTTCAAATATACAATTCTTTCATTTTAAACAGTTGTGATTGCATTTTGCCCAATATGGCTTATCTTGCCTGCATGCCACGGTGGGCCATATTGAGCACTATTGACCTCTTTATTTTTTTCTGGCTCCTGCTAGTTACACAATGCAATATATTGCGTCAAACACATTTTATATTCACGTAATCACACATAGCTACATCATCCATGCATTATAGTGATTAAATTTTGAAGAATAAATACTGAAACGAAACAATATTTACTTTGCTAAAATAACAGCAAAATATTTTCTTGCTCAATATGCCACTTAAACTGGATCACTCACGCCACTCGCAAACAACTGAGTCGCGCAAAAATACTGTCACTTGTCATGAGGATATAACTTACGTTGACACCTAGTAGCTCCAACGGAAAGCTGTATAGATCTGATGGGTGGGCCATATTAGGGACCCGGGCCATAATCGGAACTGTTACCTTAGTTTTAGAAATTTTAGCCAATACCGAAAGCATATTTCAATCTACGTGAACTAAACCCTAGAGCGCAAGAGAAGCAATAAACACATGATAAAGGGCGAAAAAAGAACCTTCTATCTCGGGGAAGTATAAACTTTACGTCACTACAGAGAGTAGCGTCACCTTCATGGCACTGCCATCTGTGAGTCCTTT
>JAGDQP010044473.1:0-15898 GCA_022664845.1 Lepisma saccharinum
ATACAGAGTTTATCGTAGAAACAGAGACTACCAAAACAGTGGGAAAACAACAGGGGGAGGGGTCTTACTGGCAGTTCGGGGCCTGGATGTCACTCAAGTATTTGTTACTGAACAGGACCCTGAGGGTATTCTTGTGAAAACAATGTTAAATTCCAAACCGCTTTACATATGTGTTGTGTATTTTGAACCAAACTCTGATATTTCATTGTATGAGTATTTTTTTCATTTTATTGAAATTAATTGCATAATAGGTAGCACTGTTCTCCTTGTCGGTGATATAAATCTTCCCTCCATTACCAGCAAAAGTTTTGATTTGGCTCAATCAACAAATAAATGCCAGAGTCTCTATCATTTTATGTTATATCATGACATGGAATCACATAATAATGTTACAAATAGCTTAGGGAGAACGTTAGACTTAGTAATCAGTAACCTTCCAAATGTAACAGTAGTTAGAGAACTACATCCATTAGTTAAAGAGGATGCTTACCATCCATCACTTTGTATAAGTTTTCCACGCGTTCGATCACCTAAACTCAGAAACAAAAGAAATTTACCAGGGTTCAATTTTCAGAAAGGGAATTATGAATATCTTTATAATGAATTAGCTAAAGTAGATTGGCAAAAGTTAAAAAAACATACGGATGTGAATGAAGCAGTTGATGAGTTTTATAAAGTAATTTATGCAATATTTCAAAAGTGTATTCCAAAAAAAAAGACCAACGACAAAAACTTTTCCTTGCTGGTTTACAAAAAGCATAATAGACAAAATAAAAATGAAATGGCGTCAACGAGTTAAATGGCTTAAGGGGGAGGGAACGACCGAACATCAATATCACTATAAAGAGTACTGCAGATTACGTAAGGAAGTGAAGCGCGAAATTGAAAAAGCACATAATGCGTTTATTTCTAATGCTGAAAATAATATAACACAAGATCCACAACACTTCTGGTCCTATATCAAAAGTAAATCACGCCATCTTTCTCCAATACCCATGCTATATGAGGGACAGAACCTGACTGGCAACGATGAGGTAGCCACTGCTTTCGCTCAGCATTTTCAATCTATTTACAATAAATCTTCCTCAATTAAAACGACTGACAATATACTTGATGAAGACTCGCAGGAGGAATGTCAGAACTTATTCCACGTTTTAGAAATAAGTATAAGTGACATTCAAAAGGCCATACAGAAACTGAAACCGAATAAGGCAGTTGGGCCTGATAATATACCAGCTTATATTGTGAAGGGTTGTAGTGATATTTTTAAAGAACCGCTATATACGTTATTTAATTTATCAATAAGAACAAGTGTATTTCCAGATATGTGGAAAGAATCAATTATATGTCCAGTTCCGAAAGCAGGCAATAAAAATAAAGTTGACAACTATCGTCCTGTAGCCATATTGTCAACGGTTGCTAAAGTATTTGAAAGTGTCATTTATGATCAGGTCATGCAGCATGTTAAGCCGGTACTTTCAATATATCAACATGGCTTTTTACAGAAAAGATCTACTGTAACTAATCTCGCTATAATTACAGACTTCATAGCTTCCGCCATAGACAATAAAGAACAAGTAGATGTTGTATACACGGATTTTAAAAAAGCATTCGATACTGTAGACCATAATATACTAATTCAAAAGCTTTCCACATTCAGTTTTAGTCCTTCTATGATCCATTTCTTCAAGTCTTATTTAAGTAACCGTAGACAATCCGTTCTATATAAAGAATATAAAACCAATTGCTTTTATGTCGGTTCCGGTGTTCCTCAGGGATCTAATCTTGGTCCTCTTCTGTTTTTATTATTTATTAATGACTTACCACACTATATTCAAAATTCTCGTAAGCTGTTGTTTGCAGACGACTTAAAAATATTTGTCAATGTAAAGTCATTGGATGACTGTCTACTGCTTCAACAGGATTTGACCAGTATACTGAAATGGTGTTCTAGGAATAGACTTGAAATAAATATTGGTAAGTGTAAAGCCATGACCTATAGCAGACGGGAAAAAACTTACGATTTCACTTACTCGATCAATGGAATAAGCTTAAAAAAATTGGATACAATTAAAGATTTAGGTGTTACATTCGATAGTAAACTAACCTTTTCGCCACATGTGGTAAATATGACCAATGATGCATATAGAAACCTAGGATTTCTTGTTAGGACAACCAAAGAATTTGCAAATGATAGCACTTTGAAAACTCTTTACTATTCCTATGTTAGGTCCAAACTTGAATATGCCTCACTTATATGGAATCCCTCTATGAAAGCTAGTTGCCAGAAGATCGAACACGTACAAAGCAAATTTTTACGTTTTCTCACATACAAACGGACTGGTTTCTACCCGAAATACGAATCTTACAATAATTTAATCGATAATTTTAAATTTCAGAAACTTGATCAAAGACGAACATTAAACGACCTACTCTTCTTGTACAGACTTTTGCACAATAAAATAGACTGTACCGAATTAATAGAAAAAATAATTATTAAGGTCCCGTCCCTCAGAACGCGCGAGGGAAAAAGGGCCTATTCTACTGCAGAAAAGCTCGTACAAACGTATTAAATATGTCACTTACATGGAGAACGAGTGCTACTTATAATGCAATAGGTAAGAGTTGTACAAATTTAGACATATTTGGAAATTCGGAAGAAGTGTACAAAAGATTGATACAGAATATATTGTAAAAAAAAATGAGAAAGAGAAAGAAAAAGAAACTTTTTGGACAAGAAAAAGGGTATAGATGTTCTATTATTTGTGTCATTAAATGAAACAATGTAACAATTACTGTAGACGCTATAAATAGGCATTAAGGCCTGTTGTGTCGATGAAATAAATAAATAAATATGCATAACATCATCAAACTATAATATTTTCTTAACGATCAACGGCCGTTGTTATCTTGGTAACATCCATTAACTATTTGTTCATTGTGTCGTACAATTTGTGTAGTTCCTATATTTCATGACACATGTATTAATCATCACATATTGCGTTTCTTGTACGCACCTCTACATATTTTCCCATAAGCTATCCAATTTTATAACCATAATGCGATACGAAACTAATTATCAATAATGACAGCTGAGAAATCTACGTAGAAATAGAAACAAATAGAAATTCATGCATGTCTTTTAAAATTTAGCAATGCTCAAATAAATTGCTTGTTTAAAATGTAGTTAATAATTTCTATTTTATAAATTGCGCATTGTTATGTTCAATTTTCAACATGACAATTCACTTCTTCATCAGAAGAAAACCTAATTCAGCACAACAAAATATCAATAATATTCAATGTGATCTAACCTGCAGATGAATCATAATACGAATACTATTTAGGGATCTTACTATAAAAAGAAATGTCAATTCTAATTAACATAACAAAAATACAACACATGATCATTAATCTCATTCATATTCCAAATGAACGCATACATTTACTTGTGCGTTATATCGTCGTCGGAACTGCAATACCCACTATGTGGCAAATCATCAATTTTTCAGGAAGGCCAAAAAACCGGTTTCTGTACTACAGTCTTGAATACAGTTTAGGTACTTTAAAGTTGTTATATCTAAAAAAGTAGAAGTTATTTTCACATGAAATTTTTCTACAGTATGCAGAGTACACAGAACTATAAACTGGTGCAAAAACATGAAAAGTTAAAATAATGCCACATAGGGGGTATTTCAGTTCCGACGACGATATTCTCCTGTCTTAGTGTCCTTCGCACACGAAAATTCTTTTTGGTTGTCTTTCTGCTGGAGATCTTCTTAAGGTTCTTAACGTTTGTGAACTTGATTCCTCTCTTTCCGGTGCCCATTGATTTTGTCCTTCCTCTATCCTCTTGTTTTTCCACCAATAATTCGTTTCACTATTTACTTACACTATTTTTCCGCCCTTCGTTATAAAAACCCAGCTGATCCAAATGAACTTTTCTTAACCTTCCATGCATCCTGTACCCTACTTGCATTATCACTTTTTCCTTCACACATTTTGGCCATCTACGTGGAATGCCTCGCACATAAACCCATCTGCACACTTCGAGAAGTTTCTTAAACATATCCTTTTCACATTTCAAATTAAGAATTGAATTTCTTTAGGAATGTTATGCCACCTATTAAAAGGAATACGAGCGTCATAACTGTACACTACTTGAGCTAGTGATTTCCCATGCAACATCTCAGACGCAGAAAAACCTAACTCTCTTTGTATAACTTCAGTAACTTCATGCCAGTCGACTTGTTTATGTTCAGTGTTTTGCCTTTTGATCATCATTTTCACCTCCTGAACACTCCTCTTGCAAATCCATTATTTTGCGGTTGATAGGAAGGTGTTTTGATGGCTTTTATGTGACGTTGTTGACACCAATCATTATATTCCCATGAGTGAACTGAGGTTTATTATCTGTTTATTACCTCGGGATACCCTATGTAATTGAACCCTCTACTTTGTTTATGGTTTCGTAAGCTGTTGTACCTTTGATCAAATTTATCTGTATCCATTTCGAGAAACTGTCTACTATCAACAAAAAATTGTTTCCACCATATTCAAAATATCTACATGTATCCTTTGAAACGGATACATACTCTTATTCCAAGATTCATAATATACCTTGACCTTACCCTTTTGATTTTGCGCAGAACTGTCACAGCTATGTATATACGCTTCCAATTCTGCAGACCACCAGTAGTATTGTTGTAACGCTGCTTTTGCTTTGATAATCCGAGCTGTAAACAATGAATTGATTTTAATATGTCTTCGCGAATGTTTAGTAATAGGATCAACCTTTGTTCCGAAATCAAACAGTTGTGCTGTACAGTAATCTCTGCTCTCTTGCAAAAGTACTTATGATACGTTGGGTTTCTGTATTTGGATGACAAAGTTGTTGGCCAACCGTCCCATGTCCATTCCATTATTGTTCGTAATACTTCATCCTGTTTGTTTTTTCCGGGATACATTTTACGACTCGCGAATTTGAATTGATTGCTAACACATAGTCTTGAGATGTTGCCTCATTGCCTGTTATGTCAGTTGACGGCAGTCTCGATAAACAATCTTCAACTACCACTTGCTTCGTATATGTTATTACTTAAAATCATACCCGGATAGAAATAGGGGTAAGATCCGTGTTTACTTGACATTGTACAGGTTGGTTATTAACTTGTAAATCCAAATGAAAATGGTTCTTATCATGTCCTGTTTCATGTGAATCTAACGTTAAGAAATCGTCTAAAAAGGCAGATATAATTTCTGAAGTTACTGATTTTGACGATTCCCTAACCTGTGAATCGTTCATGCTAGATCTCTTATTATGTCTCTGTTTTACTCTGCAGTCATTTTGCCCGTGACCAGGACGCATACAGAAAAATATTTCATATCTCTGGCTGGGCAATCATTAAAATTATCGTGAGATCTACAACAACGGAAACATAATTTAATTGTATTATATCCCATTTTGCCTTTAAAAGAAGTTTCATTTGCTTTATGATGTGAAATGCTATGGATCTGAAAACTTTCTGGGGATCCAGGATTTATATAACTAAAACATTTGGCATCTCTATCTACTTGCTCTTCTATCTCAACTATCTCTATAGCTTTTTGAAAAGTTGGTTTAGAATTTACTAATAGTCGCTTTCGTGTGCATTCCTCAAAAATTCATACTATTTGATCCCGGATCATATAATCGTTTGAATCTGCAAATCTGCACTTAGCAGCATGTCTCTTTAACTGAAAGATAAATTCCTTAGAAGGTTGACATTCGATTTGGCGCATTGAGTGAAATTTATATATCTCAACTATTGTGTTCGATTTGAATTCAAAATGTTCTTGGAGCCTAACTAAAATATCTTCGAATGATTGTGATTTAGTTGGATCCGGTGCAAATAGATCCCGCAACAAACTATATAGCTCGTGCCCAATAGAAGAGATAAACAAAATTACCTTTTTTTACTCGGAACGTTCCATATCTCACAGTAAGATTCGAACTGTCCTATATAAAATGCCTTATTCATCAAATCGGGATCAAATCGTTCTAACAGATGTTGTACATAGGCACCAGCTGCGATAACTGCGCCATTTCTGCTGTATCTTTAATCAGATATCCTATATCAGTAAAGGCAACATAGCTGCGCATAGTCCTTTTACCCTGATAATTTACTACTATTTCTACTTTTCCATGCCGGAAAAGGCTAACGCTGGAATATGTTGTTCCGAGGTCAATACCAGCCTCGGGTGCTTTACCCATAATGAAGCTGAAATCAAGTAGAAATTATTGCCTTTGTAATCCTTCCCTCACAACAATTTTTACACTAGCACTTCCTGAATGTTGTGATTGTGATTTAATTTTCGCCCAACTTCTACGCAATAGTAGAAACTGTCGAAACTTCTGCTACAACCAAATCAGCTCAGTCAATCACACATTTCCAGAAAAATGCGGCCACGTTAAATTAACTCTTCAAAAGGAGTAGACTTCTTACACATCAATTGCTAGAGCTCGATTTGAATAGTTATATGCGGACTTATATGGGACCTGTGGAAAAGTCTCTACTTGATACTAAGATGGACAACGCTCAAATCCAACCTACTGCGCCATTTCTGCTGTATCTTTAACTTTGGTGGAATTGTTAGTTGAAGTCGTCGTAAGATAACAAATCTTAAAAAGCTCAACTTAATGAAATTCAGTAACAGTCGCGAAGCTAAATTATATCCAATTGAATACAGCACAGTGGCTAATGTAGTTCATTAAATGAAAGAATCAGCATATGCTAAATAATACCTCTATTTCCTTTATTCATATTGAAATTTATTATGCTGTATTGTAGCATCAATATCCCTGATGGTTCTCAATATAAGGTACCCATATCGCAACAACAAATAACATATGCAAATACTTCGTACACAGTAAAGTTTGTCATATTCTATAATCCTCATAAACTTATCTGACGATGATTAGTTAAATATTTACACATGAAACCCACTTCTAATCATATTTATTATGCGAATGTAAACCTACTGAACTTCTTTATACATAATACTCCATAAGCTAATAACAATGTCAATAGGTTGTGTATTTTTGAAACAACCGCCGATCTTCTAAATTATATTATTTCCTTTCACATTGTTGCCAGTTCTAAAACCAATATATAGTATTACCATACTATTGCAGATAGCACTACTGCAGTGCTGAATATAAAACTACAATAAATAAATATGTAACAAACATATCCTACCCCACGCCAACAATAGATGACATATTATCGTATACAGGGAACTACTACATTTGTAGTGTTAGATTTAAATAAAGCCTACCTGCAACTCAAACTGGATCAATATATAAGAAAATTATTGGTTATCAATACACAATGGGAATTATATGATTACAGGCGGTTAGTTTTGGTCTTTCAAATTCACCTTTCATTTTCCAAAAATTTATGGATGTCATACTAGCAGAATTTCCATTCGCAAAAGCATTTCTAGATGAAGTTATAAGAGGATGAATAAATATTGGAGATTGTTATAAAAATTTGTGCCGTCTTGCAATAAATTTCAACAATTGAATATAAAGGTGAAATTATTAAAATATCATTTTCTCGCTAATGAGGTAGCATACCTAGGGCATTACATCTCCAACATAGCTCACATACCTTTGCCCAAGCATGAAGAAGCAATTGCAAATTGCCCAGTACAATCAAATAAAAAAAAAACTAAAATATTTTTAAGTATAGTTACTTTTCTTTTCAAAACACATTCCCAATTTTTTTCCACACTTGAATCATTTACATAATTTGTTACGAAAAGAGGTTAAATGGCATTAAACTAATGAACATCAGCAAAAATTTAATAATATTAAAGAAATAATAACCAATAGCGAGAGATAATCAATTTTCAATCCGAAAGAAGAGGTTTTAGTTATAACCGATGTGAGCCTTATGGAACAGGATTCCAGCTTTGCAATAGAGATAAAGAAGTCAATCTAAAAAAAATATCTTGTTCATTATCAGCTGCTGAGGCCAACTACTCTTAGTTTGAGTGGGAAAGTTTGGCTTTAGTATTTGCAGTTCGTAAATACCATAACTACCTGTACGGACGATTTTTCCACGTTTAAACTCACTCTATTCCAGTAAAATTAAACTGACTCTATTCCACGGTACATCCAAGGTTATTAAGATTGGCCACCACATTATCCGGCTATTCATATAAAATAACTTATACGAATCAAGTAAAGGTACCGGACTGTTTATCATGATTACCATTGACAAATCCTACAGACGATTCTGATGAGTCACAAAGATATGTTTTAACAATTAATCAGAACTCTAAATTATTACCATTTTAAAAAAGGAAACTCGAAAAGACATGCATTTAAACGTATTTATGGTAATCGGGTTGGCCAACATGTCTACCTAAAAGTCTGTAAACTGATATATACAAGATGTTTTGCCGTCGACGAGCAGAAATATATGTACAGAATAATTGTTTGTTCCTAAGAAACAGATTAATAGTATCTTCGTCTTTTCGTCATGATTTACTTACAAGTATTCACAAACAGCATATAGGAATATGTAGAATGAAAGAAACATTGCGCAATTATTACTGGTGCCCAATGGCAGAACTAGACATTCAAACACGTAAAAAAAATATTCCTTGTCAAGAAATACATAATCAAACTCCAAAAGTACATTTTAGTCCCTGGCAACCAGCTGAACACCCATTTCGCAGGGTTCATATTGATTTTTTGAGTACGCAAATAATAAATTCCTACTTTTCACCCACAGTTATTCAAAATGGATTAGTATAAAGAGAAGGAAAAAATACATCGACCGAAGAATATATTAATGCTTTAGAAGATACAGCTAGATTTGTTTGATACTTAAACGTAATCATTTCAGACAACGTTACTCTTTTCACTAGTTGGGGTTTACAAAGTTGGTGTAATAAACGTCATGTGAGGTTAGTGCACACTCTAGCCTACCGCCTACAAAGCAGCTGTCAAGCAGAGAGATCTGCGACGTGAAAAATCTGTTAAGGAAAATAATTAAATATCAAGGGCAGGGTGATTTAAACCTGATCATAGATGAAATACAATCTGATGTTAGATTTGCTCAAACACCATTATTGAATTGTAGATCATCGGCAGAAATGATTTTATCTTTCAAAGCGAATGCACGCTTTAATTTATTACAACGTATATCTAAACAACAGAGTACGGATAAAATAAATGAGAATGATCATTCTTTGCTCTCAATAGGTCAAAAGGTGTGGTGCAGAAATGCTCCTTACAAACACCCTAACTATGTTCTAGCGGAGGTAATAAAACGTAAAGGTGATCGATTACTTGAAGTAATCATAAATGAAAGAAAAAGGACAGTACCTTTAGATCAGATAAGAAAAGCAGATTTACAGTTCAAAATTATGGATACATCTGTGAAAACTGATTGGTGGAGGAATTTATCTGAATCTCAAGGAGAGAGGGAAAACAATAAAATAACAAATCAGGAAGATTCGATAAGAAGATCCCAGAGAGGTTTCCATCCTAAGAAACATTATAGATGTGAAGGATATTGAATAAAGGGTTTTGCGAAAGTTTCAAAATGGATGTAGATCTTGAGATGCAGGACTTATATTTTGATTATAAGATTTAGGATTTCTCGCAAGTACGACTATTTTATTTTATTTTTATTCGAATAAAAATTCAATAAATTTGTCTAATGTGGAACTGTGGTTTTTGAACGGTTACAATATCTGATAAAGACTGAATGAGTATTATAGCTCAAATACGCTTTACGGAATACAATTATTATTAGTGATTTTATTATTGCTTTAGGTGATGTCTTGATAATGTTTATGAGAATTAACAGAGGTTAGTTCACCTGAGAAGAGGTGAGTTATCAGAATAAGTAATTCAGAATTTTGGATCAATGTTTTCAATTTATGCAAAAAGACACAGTCATTGAACAATTGAAGAATGATACTGATTTTGATTTTATGTTCTCAAGAATATAAAGAGTTTTGATCTTTAATCCGACAACGTCAATAGTTTTTCATGTAATTGATTTATGATATGGTGATACTACGATATTCGAAGATTATTGTCCATACATGATAAGTTTTGTGTATTGGGGTATGTTGACAGAATAATTATGGAACTATTGTTTTGTCTTTGGATAAGAATACTAAAGAAAGTTTGATTTCATTGTTTGCAACAAATGGAATATATCCTTACTGCGATATCAAAGAGAATTAAGTGCACAATTTCATACAACTACCTGGTTCTTATTTGTATTTGGTATTAAAGCACTATAGTAGAAATGTCGATTTATTTACTGGTATTATTCTTAATATGGTTTTATGGAAATGCTGAGGAAAAGTCGTTAGGAAATGCATGGTTATTTTCAGTATAGTAGTTACATATGCAATCGGCTACCTAACATTCATTGATCTAATTAAGGTTTAACTAATCACACTGAACCTAATTAAATACCAATATATTACAGATTATTAATATCACCACACTTATTATACAACGAAACTTGTAATGAATGAATAACATCTTCATCTTTCTTCTGTTCTTTCTTTACTTTAGGCTCCGGTTCCAAATCCGGATCAATGTCTGAGTTATTTGTGGAAGAGTGTTTTGAAGATGATTGTCACGTGTTTTTTGCAATATTTGTGCTTTTTGGTCTCACTTTCCATTTTTGCGCCTGTTTAAAACACCATACTTTCCTTGTTCAAGTCCAACTAACTCATTCGTGAGCTCTACCATTGTTCATAATTTCTTGGAGAGTATACGTTCCATATAATATGGTCTCAAACAACCTGCGATTAAAGTAAGAGCCGTCTCGTCTGATTTTGATGTACAGGGTAAGTCAAAATGATGTACCCGATTTCATAAATTTATTTTGTGAAATATAATGAACATATCTGAATGTAATACATGTGGTAAGAAGGGTAACTCTCAAAGTTTTTTTCAGTCACATCACAAGTGCTCTATGTGAGCACCTCGCGTAACACGACACACATCAAGCCGATAGTCCATCTCCTGCCAAACCTTGTGTAGTGTGTCACGGTCAATCTCTGCAATGGCTGCTGTGATGCGGGCGCGAAGGTCACCCAATGTTGTTGGAAGTGGTGGTACGTAAACACGATCCTTTATGAAACCCCACAAAAAGAAATCATACGGGGTCAGATCGGGGGAACGAGGTGGCCAACGAATGAGAACTCGATCCTCCTGAGATGCACGGCCTATCCAGCGCTGTGGCAATGCCTCATTGAGATGATCCCGAACGCTGCCATGGTAATGCGGAGGGGCACCATCCAATTGAAGAATGAAATCTGCACTATCCTCTTCGAGCTGTGGAAGGAGCCATTGTTGCAGCATATCAAGAAAAACATGTCCTGTCACAGTAGGTTCAAGAAAGAAAAAGGGCCCATAAATCTTTTCAGGGAAAATGGCACAAAACACATTCACCTTGGGTGAATCGCGTTGGTGTTCCACAACTGCGTGGGGATTATCAGTTCCCCAGATCCTTACGTTGTGTCTATTCACATTCCCAGAAAGGTGAAACACCGCTTCATCACTGTAACGTAACCTTTCGGCGAACCCATCCTCTTCCATTAACGTGAGAAAATCAGCACAGAAAGACGCTCGAGCAGCATAATCAGTGTCTCTTAAGGCTTGTAGCAGTTGCAAGCGATAGGATTTCATTTGTAAACGTTTCCGCAGAATTCGCCATACAGTTTTCTGTGGCATTTCAAGTTCCCTCGCTACCCGGTAGGTAGACTTCTGTGGACTCCGCACAAAACTGGCGCGAACACGTTCCACTGTCTCTTCCTCAGCTGAAGGACGGCCAGTCGATTTTCGCTTACAGATGCAGCCCGTATCTCTGAATTTTTCAT
Source organism: Lepisma saccharinum (assembly GCA_022664845.1). Classification (NCBI taxonomy): domain Eukaryota; kingdom Metazoa; phylum Arthropoda; class Insecta; order Zygentoma; family Lepismatidae; genus Lepisma; species Lepisma saccharinum. Next base: position 11,905 of record JAGDQP010044473.1, read on the forward strand.
ACCACGTACGAATGTTTTTTCCAGTAGGTGGGTCTCTGCCATACTTGGTACGGAAATGCCGTTGAACACTCATCACAGAGTTGTTTACATGGTAATCCAGCACACAGAACGATTTCTGCTCTCCAGTCAGCGCCATTTTCGTTAACTGCTTCCAGCGCCGCCTAGCGGTAGACAATGCAACCACGCGGGACATAAACTAAACTCAACTAAACTTTGAACTTTTGCCTTTCCTTGCGCGTAGCTCACATTAAGATATGTTCATTATATTTCACAAAATAAATTTATGAAATCGGGTCCATCATTTTGACTTACCCTGTATCACGTTTTATTATCAATGACGCCATGTCTAAAATGTACGCCATAAAGCTCTCTTCATTTCGCTGTACGCGCTGCCATAATTTGACTGTGTCTAGTTTTTCTCCCGGTCTTTTGAAAATCTGAATGATCTTTTCTTTGTACTCTTTGTATGGTAAGTCATTCAGTTTGTGTGTTGTCAATACAACCTTGTATTCAGTCCCGGTCTGAATCCAAAAATGTAGTTGGAAAGTTGGTTTTCTCTTTAGCTTCATCCCAGCTATGGGCTTGAGCGACATCGTCAAATTCTCTAAAAAAAAAAACAGAATATATTGCCCTCTTTTGCGCTAAAGTGGGATAGTAGTAGTTGTTGATGTATCACTACTACTTGCGGAGATGCCATGTCGGTTTCTTGCTCTGAACTAGAGTCTGATTCCGAATTTTCTGGAGTATCTGTATTCACAGATGGCTGATTTTCTTGCTGATGGTTGGGATTTGAACCTGCACCTGTTCCTGACCTTCACTGATATGGATGAGCTATTGTCGGCTTAGCTCCTTTGAAAAGATACATTAACTTTTAACAATATGAACATTTTTCCTTGTGTGTTGAGAAAGGAATTTCACTATTTTCGTACTTGACAACAAATTCAAATCTGTACCCGTATTTTAATTTACCTTTATCAATAGCAAGGACGTCGCCAGGAATTTTCCCAAGGGGAGAAAGGGCATTATTAAGGTTCTTTCTTTCTTTCTTTCTTTCTTTCTTTCTTTCTTTCTTTCTTTCTTTCTTTCTATCTATCTATCTATCTATCTATCTATCTATCTATCTATCTATCTATCTATCTATCTATCTATCTATCTCTATCGTGACGTCATCAGCAAGAGATTCATTTACATATCGGTCTCTTCTTTTTGGCGACGTTAGTGTGTTTTCTTGTGATACTATACTTTCTTTTAGTGTCTAACGTTTCTATGAATATACCAGCAATGTAATAGTGCAATCGGTGTGACCAGTTTCGCTATCTATAGCAAGCAATTGCTATTTTTGTGAAGGTGTGCTTGGTTGTTTACTTCGCGTGGATCATCATGGACGCGCGGAGTGATACAAGTGGTGCATCGACAGGCTTTCAAGCTACTGGAAGTCATGCAGGTTCTTTAAATATATCGTCTCAAAAACCATCACCTCATCAATCTAACACTGTCTTATTGAATGATAAACAATCTACTGTAAGTACTGTACCGAACAAAAACTTAGCAATCGTTTGTGACGCTATAGTAGGTTTAAATTTGGAGGACTATTTACTTGGAATCGCTCAAGTTATCGGCCCAGAAACTATTACTCACGCATCGAGAATTGCCGGGAGCAGGGTGTGTGTGTATATTGCTACTCCTACCTTGTTGGACAAACTGCTGGATCACGGGGGCTTTACAGTCAATGATGACATTTTTGTTCCCTTACGAAAATATGTTCAATCTGCTACGAAGGTGATTTTATCGCATGTATTGCCAGACATACCAGACACAGTGTTAAGTGCAGCTTTGGCTCCCTATGGTAAAATTGTTAGTCCTTTTAAGCAGATCTCTATCGGTACGCAACATCAATCACTATCGCACATCAAAACTTTTCGAAGATTAGTGTATATTTTGTTTGCAAAACCTGAAAGAGTTCCTGGCTCTAATCCCATTACGTATGAAGGAACACTTTACACAGTTTTTATTTCCAGTGACGAAATGAAATGTTATGCATGTAATCAAGTTGGGCACTCTCGCCGGTTTTGCCAGTCAAAAGCGAACTCTCTATCAACCACTACGAGCAAGCAGCAAGTTTCTCATGATAGCACATAAAACGAAAAACAAAAGACAGTTTATTTCGCGCCTTTGAAGCACAGTCTTACTCAGTTGTTGCAAACGCCAAGGTTAACGAAACAACTTTCCCTTCCCTCCCTCCTCCTCTTTCCCTGATAGCTAAGACCTTGAACGAAAAGACAAAACAACCAGTTTCTCCTCAATTGACGAAGTTAGAATCTCCTATTGTGCAAGGAAGACAACTTATTTCTTCCGTGGCCCCTCCAGTCTTCTGAGTCAAGTGAAATTTTGCCTATCTGTCCGACAGAAGAAGCTACCGAACTTACCACTGTTTCACAGCATGAATCAAATTCTGCCTTAATTCCTTTTCATTCAGAATCTGTATCTATTCTTAATCAATCTCAAGCCTCCCCTGAAGATAAAGTTTCGGATCTTTCATCTCCACCGTTTGCACACCCAGGGATGTCATCCCAAGAACCCAAACCTGACGATCCTATAGATTTATCTTCACATCTTTCTTCGAGTGGAGGAGTAAGGAAGAAAATACCTAGCTCTCCCACCCCTATAGACAGTTCTCTTAAAAAAGAGAAAACTGTGGGTGTTAGTGATGACATTTCATCTGTTTGTTCGGATATATCATTTTCATCGCTCAAGGACCTTGATGAGTTGGAAGTAGACCGTTTATCTCAATGGTGTGATGTATCTAACTGTACTGAAGAACAATTTCACCAATTCTTGACTCGCAGCAAAAGTTTAAAAAAAATCATGCCTATTGTAAAAAGCTTTCAAGTCGAACCCATGGCTTTGAGAGATACACTACAGGAAAAAATTCCCGATGTTACTGACAATAACCTACGTAGACGCATCCAGCGTATAATTAAAGCTATTGAAGATGAAAGTGTGTAAATTAGTGTTGTTAACTCTTGTGCTTCTACTTTTTATTTTTCTAATGGTGGGAGTACTTTCGTTGAATACAAAAGGCCTAGTATCAATGCACAAACAACTTGCTCTCAGTTTTTTTCTACAGCGTTCTAAGGCTTCCGTTGTATATGTACAAGAAACTAATTTAAATACTGCACCTGTAAATTCTAAGTTAAGTGACTTTGGTTTTTGGATTAATCCGCCTGTAAATGCAAGCAGCGGAACTGCTATTATGATACAAAATCATTTGTTATCTTTTTGGAATGTTTTACGGCACACGATTATTATAGAAGGTTATTTACATGCTTTGATAGTTCACTCTAGTGGTTATACGTTTGCTCTAATTAATGTGTATATGTTGCAAGACGAGAAAGCCGGTATCGCTCTTATTAATGCGTTAGATACTTACGTTCAATCACTCAATTTAGACTTTTTTATTCTGGGAGGTGACTGGAATGTCACTCTGGCTGGTATAGATCGCTATAATTGTCTTGAACATAAACATAGGCTAGTAGAACACATGTTATCTTTTTTAAAAGAGCATGATCTAGTTGATATTTTTCGTTTTCATAAACCAAACGCTCGACATTATACTTATTACGGTAAGTTTAATCACCTGCTCCGCAGTCGCCTGGACCGTTTTTATTTTTCTGGAACTTTCTCCCAATTTTTTGACCTTCCCATTGTCATTCCTTCTTTTTCTGATCATGACGGAATTTTCTTTAATTTCCAACTCTTTCCTGTTCCCTCTAGAAGCTCATATTGGCGTTTCCCTAACTATTTGCTACAGCATGAAGACTTTAATCAAGCTATAATATCGTTAATTCAACATTACTACCATTTAGCAACTAGTTCAGATGAAATTCTTAGTCTATGGGACGCGTTTAAATCAGCAACTCAGGATACAGCAAGACGTTTTGCAGCAACTCAACGAGAAAAAGTAAAGGTTTCCTTTCATCATCTTCAAGCTATA
>JAGDQP010044475.1:4253-15897 GCA_022664845.1 Lepisma saccharinum
AGGGTATATCATAAATGTAATTCATAAAAATCAGAAATAATAAAAGGTAAGAAATCAGCCCTGTATTCGAACGATAAGAAGAACGAACATTTAATTCAACATAGAAACAAGTACGCCATTTGCAAAAGTGAAATGATTGTCCTCATATAAGAATTACATCAGAATAACTTCTACAAGGTTAGTTATGTACATATTCCAAACAGGTGTTAAGCCAGGAAACGAAAAAAAAAACTATTTATGAAACGATCATTTACAAGGACAAATCCCACCATAAATTGGACAAATAAAATTCTTTCTCACTTGGTGATCAAAACATGTAATAAGAAAAACGTACAAACATCCGGCAGGTGTCCACAACTAAAATAATTTACATTCCATGCCATGACTATTTGACTCAAAAAGACCAATAGCAAATATGGTTCCCGTGCCCCTTTACCTTGACGTTAAAATTACCTTTTGATCATCTATGTGAACCCAGGTCTCTTAGCTTCACAGAAAGAACCATTTCTTATAAGGACACAAAAATCACAAATCAATAAAACCAGACAGAACTGAGTTTCATGAGGCCAGTCTTGGTTTTACCATCTACCCGGTTACATCAACAAGAAGAGTTAGTTTATCTATAACTACTTTGTGCAAAGTGAACTTACTATCTGGTGTAGTAAAAAGTAATCCATTATTTTGCCAATAGATGGCTTCAGTGATCTGTATCTCGCGTTGTATAAGTCCGATCGGGTTCAACGAGATGGCGTTCAAACGATGAGATTGCGTACTACCAACACTTCAGATAGTTGTGATGAGTTGACTCAGTGTTGTGTGAGCGCGCGTCAAAATGGACACTAGCAAAGAGAAAATACGCTATATTTTACAGTTTTTCTTCGATAAAGGCGAAAACGCAAGCCAGGCGGCTGCAAATGTGAATAGTGTTTATGGTCCTGATACTGTAACAGCCAATCACGCGCAATTTTGGTTTCGTCGATTCCGTTCCGGTAATTTTGACGTCAAAGATGTACCACGCACTGGAAGGTCAAGTGTCGAAAATGTCGATAAAATCATGGACATTGTCGCGTTCAACCGTCATGTAAGCACTGTTTCGATTGCCCAAGAGCTAAACATTGCACAAAAAACCGTGTGGAACCATTTGCATAAGGCTGGATACACAACTGATGTATGGGTGCCACACGAGTTAACGCAAAAAAAACCTCATGGACCGAATTTCCATCTGGGAATCGCTGCTGAATCGCAACAAAAGCGACCCATTTCTGAAGCGGTTGGTGACTGGTGATGAAAAGTGGATCACTTACGACAACGTCAAGCGAAAACGGTCGTGGTCGGCCGGCGCAAACGGTGCCCAAGTCAGGATTGACGGCCAGGAAGGTTTTGCTGTGTGTTTGGTGGGATTGGCAGGGAATTATCTACTATGAGCTGCTCCCCTACGGCCAAACCCTTAACTCGGAACTATACTGTCAACAATTGGACCGTCTGAAGGCAGCAATCGCGCAGAAGCGCCCAGCTTTGGCCAATAGGAGAGGCATTGTGTTCCACCAGGACAACGCCAGGCCACACACGTCGATAGTGACTCGCCAGAAGCTCCGGGAGCTTGGTTGGGAGGTTCTTATGCATCCACCTTATAGTCCGGACCTGGCACCGAGTGATTACCATCTGTTCCTGTCCATGGGGAACACGTTTGCTGGTGAAAAGTTCGCTTCAAGAGAGGCTTGTGAAAATCGACTGTCTCAATTTTTTGCCAATAGGGACAAGGGCTTCTATGAAAGAAGTATCATGATATTACCTTCCATTTATTAGCTACTTGAAATTGTGAAGAGAGAGACTTCTAAAGTGTATCTGATAAGGTATGTGGAAATAAGGGCGTGATTACAAAGTGTCAAATATAACGTATTGCTCAAAACACTAAATTCTGGTCGACTGATGGATAGGATAATTGTTAAGAACAAAGTCAGTTTTATAATAAAACTAAGAAAGTCAGTTCTCCTTTTTAACGTCTTAAAGTTGCATGTCCTTCCAATCATTTTGTAGTTAAGTATTTAGGATTTTGTAGGAGTCGTTTCCTCATGGAAGAGAAGTAAGTAAATCCAAGTGTGTATAAATGTGTACTCATGTGCACTTCAATTCCAAGAGCTTCATTTCGAAAACATATTCTGAATTCCTTAAAATGCATGTCTTGTGGTTATGAGAAAGAAATATTTCATTCTGAAGTGAACACTTTGAATTCCAAAATCAAAGATGGCAGGCACTAAGCCAGAGCTTAACTTTGACGATTGTCCGATTTTAGCAAAATTTCGTATCTCAGAGGTCTGATGAAAGATTAGTCCAATCTGACTAAAACTGCTTAAATTCTTAAAACTACGACGGCACAAACCCAAAATCTTATCATTTAAACAAATATCTATTTTGGTTAAATTTTTCATTTCCGGGTTTCGAAGGTAGCCTAGTTTCATTTTTAAGTCCAAATTTTCGAATATAAGAAACTAAATTCCCAACTTGAATATTCAAATCCAACATACCAGTAGTCCGCAACGCCTTATTTTTTATACATGGTCTGATATTCGTGAGTATTACACAGTATTTTTGTGACTATGAAGGACGCTGAATTTAATTTTGCATAAGAGACTTTGAATTTTAAATAAAAAATTCTGGCCAGCCCGAAACGTCTTGATTATGAAATTGTCATATTCTCATGGAATTTAGTAACAAATGTTGTTCTCGTCAAAAAGGCAGCAAAACTTTCATATTTATTTTCAAATTTGTAAATATGAACTACAGTGTAATGGTTAACTATCTCTCATAATAATAAAAGCAGATCTTTCTCTGACTCTAATTCATTCGAAATGTCAGTAATACCAACGTATTGAGTTGATATCATTTTGAAGTCTAGTGGACTGGAAAAGTTGAGTATGTACTTTTTAATTTTCTGATAAATTCTGCATCTGGAAATTGAAAATATGTACGCGTAATTTCTAAAAGTCCTATAAATGATTAGAAATGAAAAACAATATTTTTGTTAATTGGCGATCAACGCTTCTTCTGCAACAATGTTAATCTCCATTAAAACATTTAAAGTGCCCCTATCCTTTCAAGTTTAATTTTCCTTACGTATGAGACGGAAACATAGTTGTTTTAAAATATACGAGCTTTGTTTAAACGATCACGTGATATTGGAATAAAATAGGAAAGTTTATCGTTTTCATTTGCTCGTGAGATCTGAGTGGTCTGTTTCCAACAGGTAACGAAACAACGCACAAAATTTAAAATACAAGATCACAATACTGTACAACCCAACTCAAAAACTCCATGTAAAAGAACAGTAGCAAAACATGTCTACTTCTCTTTGTACATAGTAGTTGTTAAACATTTGTCACTTACAGGGAAATGCTAGTGAGTGATGGTGTAAACGAAACAAATAATAAATTACCCACATTTATTGCCACACGGGATGAAGGCAGCCGATAGCCAATAAAACATGGAAAACACAAAGGGGAAATATTCTCAATAAAATGGATGCGGTATGTAAATTTTAATGACAGCTATAGATTGATTTCTGCATTTCCACAAACGTAAATAATTGAATTTTTATAATTGACGTACACTTTCTCTTTTGCCGTTTCTGCAAATTATAGAAGCTGTTCTCTTTGTTGTTTCATTTAGATTTTGATGTGCACATAATAAATGCAAGTAAAAAAATCATTAATTATTTTTTTAATATTATGAGCTGGCCATTGTCCCAACAAATTATATTGACGAAGGAAGTTACTAATACATTTTAAAGAAATCACTCCATTAGGGGCTAAATCCATGTTTCGCATTTTGTTTCGTCACTCTTCTGTGGAGCCTACGTTTCGTCTCCATGGAATATAAAACATTTAATTAATCGTTTCCTCAACCTTTGTTGATCGATCCTCAGGAGAGTTTCTTGTTACTGAATTTCTCTTTGTCCATGCTATTCATTTCCCTTTTTTATATTTTGTATCGTGACTTATACTCCTCAGATACCTCAAACTGGATACCTGCTCTCTACATTTTCTCTTCAAACTGATGTTTGTTCTCATTTATTTTTTTTTCAATTACGATAGCTTTCGTTTTATTTCCATGTATTATCTCTCCATATTCCTTACATCGTCTTCGAGTTTCTAGTTGAGTGACGTCTTCACTTTCCACTTCATGGATTTAAAAATAAGGAAAGTCTAGGGTTAAATAAAAGCACTTTGAGCAAACGCCTCAAAACTAGAATTTAGTGTGTCATAATTGAATGGCCATTGTTTTTCAAATGGACTTCTTATTACACAATCGATTATATTAGATGTCCATCTGTTAAGAAAAGCACATCGCTATTTTGTATAATGAACTGTATCAAGGTACGACACATTTTCAGCTTCTGAAATATTTTTTCACGAACAGTATTTCTGAATAAACATGGTATATTGGCATTGAACTCTGCAATCATATCGAGTGCTTGAAAGTGTATTATTCTGCGCAGTACAGTTATTCTAACCAGTGAAGAAAAATTTAGATACCCATCCATCATTGGCGGAAATTTATAAGAAGATTCTGAATACTTTGCTTACTCAGCGATCGTTTCGGTAGATTTAGGAAGTGTCTCATACTTTTCAATTGTTTCTCATGATAGGAGATTGAACTTATGAAGTGAATCTTATATGCCATGTATTTTTATTGTTGGTTTATTGAGATCATTGCTAACTCCTTTAATTATTTTATTTCATGGTACAAATAACCGAATATGATAACTTACTAGAAAGAGATCTTGAAAGCAGTGAGCCTACATGGTAAGGACTTGTTGCATTAGAATGAAAGTTCACCAGCATGTAACACAGCTCTTGTCACGTATGTCCACACAAAGTAGTTCGTCTCGGCAGTAGGTATGTTGAGTTGGCTACTTCCACAAGTGAGACCCGTTTGAGTGAGCTTGCGATCATTCGGTACCCGTTTCTGAAAGATATGTGGGCGATGGACGTCTACACCGATATGCAGGCCACGTTGAAGGATAACGCGTTGTCGTACGCAACCATCAAGATGTGGGTTGCAGCATTCAAAAGGGGAATAAATCAATTTCTGACGAGCATCCTGCTGGCCGCACGAAAGCTCGGAGTGGAGGGAGAAAGAAGAAACATTGTTCTTCACTCTATAGACGGGCAGCACTAGAGCACCGCTCGGAAATGTACATTATATTCAATAAGACCTACGTAGAGCTTAAGTGCCATTCGCTTGAAACAAATCCTTCATAGATAGGCTCAGTATTTCTTAAACAACCCTCGCAGAAAATTTTTGAATTAAATAGACCTTTCATCTTGACTTAGTGAAAAGAATGATATATCGTGTATGTGACATTCAGTGCAAATTGAATGACTATATAACATTTTATACCTGTTCATACAAATAGTTATAAATGAACCTTGGAGTGTGTCTGCACGAAATATGGAAATCTTGTGTTCCATAGAGTTTAAACACCATTATTTTAGATGACACATTTTTCACTTGTACTCATTTCCCTCTCAAAATACGTACCTACACACTTTGCTTTTCCTTGAAAGCTGAATATTTGTAATACACAGTAGTAAAGTGCATGCCCAGATTAACTTAAAAATTTCTGTAAATATAGAATATTGCACAGCTTTCAGTTGCAAACTATTGCCATTTATATTTGAATTTTATTATAAGATTTTTAAGGAACTTTGGCTCAGGGTGAACAGCCATCTTGTGTTTCATACATGTAATAACATTTTAAATAGCTCCTTGTTTCCACTTGCAGTTGTTTGGCTAAAGAATGTACTTACATATCTTTTCCCCTCATGCAATACTGAGTTTTTTGATTGAATTACATGAAAGGAAATTGTGATAATCTAGCTGAACTTCATCGACTTTTTCTACAAAAAGAACATTACATCTCGTTTTGTTTATTTTTCAATTATCGTATTTTAAACCATAAGGAATGAAAACAGGATGTCCAATGCGTTGTATGAATATTTCCTTCTTCATAATGTTATTTCAAATCGATAGACACATTTATATTTCAGTCATTCATTCAGTTTCAGCTCTAATGGTTTTCCAATTAACGCTAAAACAGTTACAATGCACCAGATAAACGAACGAAAAAATGCATGGAGTTTTATCGTGTTTATCTTACCGTCCATATAATAGAATTGTGCTTATTTCTTAATTCTTTAAGTAGAAAGTAGTCTTATAAAAAAGAAAATATTAGTGGTGACCCCTGACTTGAGTTTTTCTCCAGAATTTGTAAATACTTCCCACGTACTTTCCCCTACCGTAAACTGGCCTGAGTCAATAAAGAACCATAAATACATTCAAAATTAAATTGACATGCCTCTTGTTATTGGAACGAGTCCATGGCTTTGGCTACAAGATATGGAATTATTAACATGGGCTTATCAAAAATAATATACGAGTATTTAATTCAGTTCTATAACCAAAGTTTATCTTAATAAAACGTTGTTCATAGGTTGGAATAGTTAGTAATTGTCTTTTAAAAATTTAACAAGATTTTGCCCTAATATTGACTGGCTCATGAAGTACTAAAGGACAAAACACAAAATCAATGGAAAAGCCTTCCAGTCAATTTTTTTTAAACTTTGCATTTCGATAGTTCATAGAGTCCTGAACAAACGTCTCAATGGACGCAATTCGTGAAAATAGAAATCAAAGCTTCTACGAAGCTAAACAAGTGTATGATTACCTAAAACTGTTAATATTTTTTTTTTTTTTTTTCCCAAAGCAAGTGTTCATTTTACGTTTATTATTGTACCTCTGAAGCTAGATAAAGGATTTTAGGTACGTGAGCACAGATTACACTAATCCTCTGGTATTTGGGATTAGTTTGACGTCAACAATGTGTAAAATATCCATCAACTCAAGTTTTGAACAATGTAATTAGTGCTGGTAATGCCGATAATAATTATTGTTGATCTATACCTAAAATAAATACTTTTTTTCTGTTACAATAAGGAATTTCGTTTCTTTATATTATTTTGATAATGCATCTAACAGAAAGGGATCTTATAATCCCGATAGCTTTATCCGTCCATTCGTGTCCAAAAAAGGCATTTCAAGAAACACAAACTGTAGAAACGTGATTAAGGTATCATGAAAAAATCTTCGCTAGGTTATCGCCTATAGCTCCTGGTTAGCTGCCAACCTATTTTTTTAAAAATACAAATCTTTTTTTTTTAATTATTTCCTTTCCGTTGGACATACCTGTACCAAAATTGGCATAAACATTATTTGACACAATAAAAAATACTGGAGTTCTTCGTACCCAAATACCCTAGTTCTCAGTGAAACCAACTTTCCTTAAAATTCAATTTTCGAAGGACCTGCACAAAATCGATAGAAAAGACATTTCGATCAAGTTCTTCGAAGCCTTGTTTGAATATTTTGACAGTTTATAACAGGAGTCTCAACTTTTGTTTTCTTTGGCTTCAGGCCAAATTGACTAAGGAGGAATAGGGTGGGCGCTGTATTATCAAGGATAAACTCAAAAGCAGTACAGAAAATTTCATGTGGTAATCATATTGCAAGTTGTATTAGTAATAACAAATATAACACAACGTAGTGTGTATCCCAAGTAGCAAATTCTTGTTGGGCCAACAACACTTTGATTATTGTTTTACCGACAGATTAACGTTTTTCAGTTCGGTTAGTCCAACGTACTATTAGGTCGTTGGCCATAACGTTAGGGATAACGTTGGCCCGAAAACGATATTCAACGTAGGGCAAATGATATGGTAATATCAAAGTGTCTGTGGCCCAACGTTAGCCCTACAGGTGCAACCACAATAGTGCCAAATAACATAATGAGGAAATGTACTGTTTTAGTAAACGGAGTTACGCATATTTTTACTGTAGTTTTATTTTAACTTGATCTTGATTACATACTGTCTTTATTCCTTAACGCATTTTACTCTCTGGTCTTTATATATAGTTGAAAATTTTCCCACATGTCTGCAGCTGGATTTAAACCTGCAACTTGTGATTTTCAATCCTTTATTTTAGCTATTACTCTGTTTTTAAACATTATTTTACTAATTTCAACTGATATTCTTTTATTTCCTCTGTTTCGACTCATACCTATACAAATAAGTTAAAAGCACACAAACCTCCATGCTCAGAACGGGATTCGAAACCAAAGGTTGAAGTCGCTGGCCTAACGCCTCAGACCACACGGCTACTTCCGTCAGCACGCTACAGTGCCATCCTTCAAAAATAATACGTCAATTATGCACTTCATCAACTTAGACATGGAATGTGGTGAAATTGACGGTCTTTTCATTACAGAATGTCTTTAAGCAGTAGAGAATGACATATTTCTCTAACTTGATATTTAAACCTGCCAAGCTTTTTGCCTATTTTCTGGTTGAAGTACAACGCGTTTGTTAACTTTCAAGAATGCCATTCAAAGTCGAAATATCGCACCACACCATGTCAACTAATGTTTACTAAGAACGGTCAACTATGATCGATATCCGCGTTATTGGCCCAGTATTGGCCCGACATCGGCCTCACAGGCCTCTGCTGCTAGGGGAGCTTTTTATGTATGTACCGGTACCTTACGAGTTAAGCGGAAATGATAATTATAGCAAAACCCAATGTTGACTCATTATGTACCGTAGGGATTGGTCGGAAATGAAAGGTGACCCAAAGTCCAATTATCTTATTATCACAACTTGCGCGCTGAATAAACAGTGTTACCAGAAGACACACCTCTAGATGTTAAATTGTTTTTACTTCCGTTGCAATATGATGTACAAAATCTTGCTACTGGAAAATATATAATCACATATTTCCAACCTGCGCGAATGTTTTTATGACAGCCAATTTCTTGCTCCAAATTTACAAATTACAACCAGAATCAGATAACCAATGTCGAAACGGCATTTTATGTTTCCTCAATTGAAAGCGAAATTGCACCATCTGTGTGCTGTTTTCTGGTTATAGAAAAAGCATTGGGCCAATGTATATTTTAACTTATTATTTATTTTTTACATACGTTGTATTTATCCTTAAAATGTTAGCGACTGTGCACACATTATTCGTCACGTTGGCCCTTCAGTAGTTTTTGCACATTATCTGTTGTTTTTCTTTTGTTTGTTTGTTTGTTTTGTTTTTCTGGTTGAGCCTTGCTTGGAAATCCATCACAATATAAAACAACGTTGCCGACATAATAATTAGACATTGGCACGTAACTTCGAATATATCTGTATAACATTCAAGGACCAAACTCCTTTTTGTGCTTTAAATTAGTTTCTTTTAGAGTCAATGTACAGTACAATATAGTAACTAATTTTTGAATTCGTTTCGGGCCAGTCAAAATCGCTACGTGGGCTGCATCCAATCCGCGGTCCGCGAACACTATGTTATAGACGCCTAGTTTATAACACCCTGAAAAATATTAATAGACAGAAGTCATGCAAACTCGGAGTAGATCTGGACAGGACCCTCTTGTTTCAATCACATCTGAAAACTACAGCAAGGAAAGCTCTAAATCGCCTTTTAGCCTTATATCCACTATTCCGTAGTCGAGAAATCACAATAGAAGCCAAAATCAACATTTACAAGATGATGATCCGGTCCATCCTCACATGTGCTGCCCCTGCATGGCAACATGCAGCATTAACTCATCATCTACAACTCCAAAGAGTTCAAAATCGCGCAGCTCGAATGATCACTGGACATAGTCGAGACACTCGGATTGTGCAACTACATGAAGACTTATCTCTACCCATGCTTACTGATGTCATCAAACTACAATGTCACCTTTTTTGGAATCGCATAATCCATTCTCCCAATCCATCCTTACATTCCATAGGCACAGCCAATCCTATTCGTCACATTCATCGTATGCCTCACCCCAGCTAACACTCCCATCCACATTACAAATGACCTGTCTAAAATTTAGATAATAATAATACATTCATTTCATTACAACTTTTTATGGAAGGATAATTAACAACTTAGCCTCACTGACCACTTTTAACATCTTAGCCTCGCAAAGACAACTTCCTTCCTCCCGACCTCGTCACTTAGGCTTATAATCAAATTTGGCATTCATTGACTACATTAGGGATGCGACAGTTGCTCCCTAATCAATCACATGATCTATCTCATCCCGTCATCCAATCATATTGAAGTCATGAGCATCAGCTCGACACTTCACTCATTAAACGCCAATACTCTGACTGACTGACTGACTGTTTGTAGAGCTTCTACGAAACTCAACAACTGCAGGATGATCCAAAAACTCAACAACTGCACGCGCGTTACCTTAAATTATTGTACTTTATAGTGAAATGATATAATGCAGAGCGCGCTGCAATTTTACTAACAAACAGGAAGGATTCGAGGGCTTCTGTGTAGCATATTAGGCACACATTAATTTTTTAAAAAATAATTTTGTATCACTGATAATTAGGGCTTAGTGACTGGAGCACCCAGAGTATTTTCCTATTCTTTCGAATAAGTTTATTCCAAGTTATTGCACAGCATCTAGCGGTGTAGAAGCAAATTGAGAAATTGGCTTTTATGGTACATTGGTAGCACTTATAAGGTAAATAAAGTGTTTGAGGACCGAGAACTAAAATATTTTTCTATTGTGTCCAATAATTATTGTGCCAATTTTAATAAAATTTTATGTTCAAGAAAATCGAAGCAATGTAAATATATATATATTTGTTTAAGTGGATTTAAACTACTGACCCGTACATTAAAATATTAAGTGAACATTTGGGCATCAATTGAGTATCAGCACACCAAAAGTTCATCTGTTGTGCACTAAAAATGTGATGTAGTTTATATTAATTTCACCAAAATTCCATACATTTTGCACTAAAAATGTGGTAAAACTGGAACATATTGTGAACTATTTTCAAGACATGCTGTACATTTAAGTGTAATTTGATTTTCAAATTATCAAATGTGTACTCATTTAATGACGAATTCCTTTCTACGCGCTACGTTCCCCATTAACTTTAAATTACGACAACTTATAGAGAAACTAGTCCGTGATTTACATCAAGAAAACGAAGGTTCAACAATATAAATATATATATATATATATAGTTAGTTAGTTCCCTTTTGGATATCATGACTGTGTATAGAATATGTGGCACGACAACATCAACTAAGAATACTAGGTGACATTTACAACCGAATACAAAAGGAGATTGCGTCGAAGCAACCCCGAACTATCGCAGAAAAAGTGGCAGCAGAAGTGAATTCCCAAAGGTTCACTCTGTTTCTGAAAAGAATTGTTCTCCGATTATTAGTTCTCGTGCACAAAGCCGATATTCATGGCTGAGTGGCAATTGCTAAACCGTTAATCTCTGATACCAACGCCAAACTCCGCAAAAACTAGTGTAAAAAGCATAAGACATAAACAGATGAGGGCTGGAAACTGGTGATATTTTCAGAAAAGAAAAAAAAAGTTTTCAAACGCTCGTATATATATATATATATATAATAATAAATCACAGCCATATTCAATCCACTAGTGGATGAGGCCTCTCCCCGAAGGGAGGAGTTGGTCTACTGCTCCCACGCTGACCAGACGGGTTGGGAGAGGAGAGCCGAAGCTCTCACTGTGATCGCCACTGTTTTT
>JAGDQP010044477.1:2424-15896 GCA_022664845.1 Lepisma saccharinum
AAACGCATTTGCGTCCTGGTACTTCTTAGATATGACTTTATCAAACTGAGTTTAGAAAAGCTTCTCTCTGCTGTAGCTGTTGTGACTGGAAGGGTTAAGTAAAGTTGTAGAGCAGGAGTCAAATATGGGAGGCAACTGATAAGTAAAAAAATTTCCTCAACGTGTAAATTCATTACTTCCCTGACGTTTTTCTTTCCACTTATTTCCTTCCCTAGCAATGTTCTAAAAGATATTACTTGATCAAGCAAAGATTTTGAGAGATCTGCTAGGATATTGTATTGTATCATTATTTTATTTTGTGTCATTATTACACTATCAATCATTAAGAGGTTAATTATTTCTAGGCGCTTGGAAGCCCTAAAAGTGTTTCTAATACAGAATACTGTTCCTAAACTTTTATTCCCTCTGTTGTACACTATCGTTCGAAAGTTTTTCATAAACCACAGTCTTTTACCCGATTATTTTTTTTATAAGTTGGTAAGGACGATGTATTATTTGGTCGCATAATGGTTTTGGAGCCCCGTTCGCCCCGAAAAACAATATTGTTCAGTGTTATTTAGTTATTTTACCGATCTTGCACAATTGTATCTTCTTTCTCTTACGATTTCGTATAATTACGAATCTGTCACTTTTGTGACATCGGATAATAATATCTTATTAGTTGGTTGGGGGTCCCCCGCAGCGCGGCAGGACTTCCGGGAGCTTTATGGCCGCCCTGCAACAGAATTCAAACTGGTCGCTGAAAATAGCAAACATCTCATAGCCTGTAATGCTGCCGAGTACACCACAGGAACACATGTTGAAAATTTTTGGACAATATTAAATTCAGTAATACAAACAAGTTTTAATATTGATTTATCAGATTGTATTCATTATTTAAACTGTTATAAATCAATTCGAAAGTTTGTAAGCTATCCTATGCAATAGGGCGATACTTGATCAGTGTCATTGAATTGCTCAGTTGCATTTGACATTCTCTTTTATTGTGTGCATAATCACTTGTTTGACAAAGCGATTTCGATTGAAACAGTTGCGATAGAATACGGATATATCTTACATTTATTTTTTCCCGTTGTTCTACTCGTTCCTCTTTTGTTTTCAATTCTTTGCGGCGGATGGATTTTGTTAAAAGAGAATACTCCTTAAGCCGCCTTTTCTCAGTTTTTTTTTTTTAGTTTTTCTTACTGAAAGTCTTCTATGATAGATCCACGTACTCATTCCATTAAATTTCGACTTTCCTCAACTTTGAGGCCAAAAATGCAAGGAAGGGCGCCAAATCTAACCCCTTCTTACATCTCTGGAAACTATACTAGGCATAGTTCTTACACAAAAAATTACAACTTGTGACTTCAACTCCAAGTCACCTTAAATTGTCCATAAAATCTATGATTTTGCTCATGAGTAAGGCCGAATTATAAGCCATTCAAGTCCAGATTAAAAAAAAAACAGTTTTCGAAATTTTTATACATTTTCTAAAAGCCCAAAATATCCTTTTCTAACCAGTGAAAACCAGAAGCTTCTATCTTTAATGAGAAGACAGCACTGTGTTTTTTTTCTAAACCCTTGCAAATCCCTATTTTTGCCTGCCGTAGTGAAGAAAAGTAAGCCTAGTATGAAAATGGCTGCTGATAAAAATAAAATAAAAATTGTATTGTGCTGCTTACTAACTATAAGACTATCTATGGTACAAATATGAAAAAAATCCAAATTGGTCGAGCAACCATTTACATAAAATTTCACATGGAATGACTCATACTACACCGGAAGCCTGCAACTAAACCTCGTTCATCGTGCTACTTTAGCCTAACATTCTCAATCCACTGAACCGAAGATGCTGTGAAGATACCTACGCACGTCCGTCACTGAGGTTTTCCAGGTGACCAAACATCTATCGTACTTGAGAAATTAATCCAAAATTTCGAATAGACCAATTTAGAGAAATCTTTACACCCATTGGTAGCGAAAACAATGAAAGTTATTTCGAAACTGACTTCTTATTTATCAATGTGAGGGTACCTTAATGTAGACTTCTTGAATTTTATTTATGACCTTTAGGTATCAGACCTGTGACAGATCACAGCAAATTTCAATCAAAACACTCTAGTCAATACCACCTAATCTACTAAGGCATACGGGATAAATGACCAAACTGCACTATATAGGTTTGAAAGTTTATTCGTTTCCAAAGAACAACTTAATATGCCAGTTATTCGTAAAACAGAAAAAAAAAATCAAATAGAATTTCAAATGTTGGTCTAAATCAGATTGTGAAACATAACAGAATCTATTCCGCATCGCATTGGTCAATTAAGTTTGGTTACATTGAATTTCGTTATAAATGACTTGATTCAAAAGAATACTAACTATTTTTCCTTGCTGTTCACACATTATCGAGCTTAAAAGAAAACCACAATAAATTTATATGATGAGGCCAGTATTAATACATGCTATTTTCCTGAGTTAAAGAGGTCTAAATTAGATGTACTGAAATATGTATATTTTCCATAAGTTCAAAATTTCTCAGTAGAATCAATTGTATCTAAACGAGTAAATAAATTTCTGGTTACAAGGAGTTGAATCCCACGCCGATAAAGGTCCTGAGGTTTGGAGTCGAAGAACTGTTGTACGGCAGTTTTCACAGTCTGCACATCGTCAAAGATTTTCCGAGCGAAAGACTTCTGGAAAACCTGAAACCTGTAGTAATCTGTAGGGGATAAGTTAGGATTATATAGAAGGTGCGGTAATATCTCCCAACCAAAGCTCATCAATTTTTGACTAGTGATGACAGGAGCATTTGGCCAGGCGTTATAGTGGCGGCCTTGGCGATTAACGTAGTCTGGCAACTTCGACCGCATTAATACTCGCAGTATGTCCAACTATTGACAGAAGAAGGTAGTATTAATTATTTTGTGAGGTTCCAGGACTTTCCAGTGAATTATGTTTTTGACATATCACCATACACTTAACATCATCTTCTTGAGATGAAGTTCTTCTTTGGACGTCGATGGAGGCGGTACAGAAAGGCGACACACAATAATCCAACGCTTTACGTTCCGGCACAGAACCCGCTTCTCACACCCGTGACAATATGTCAAGAACCGGCAATTTTGTTACCAGAACAGCAAGGGAAGATAGGTCGCGACTGTTCCCTCCGGTTCAGTTTATGTGGAACCTAACAATCGAACATTGCGGTGAAAGCGATTCGAGTCTTCTTTCAACTTTTGTCCAATGTACCTATAAGATTTCTGGTAATTTGGCTAGGGTTGGATTTGGGCTATTTTTATGCCTTGGTGGAGATGCTCTTCCGAAAACACTGATGAACGCCCAGACTTTGGTTGATCTTGACAGCTTCACCCCGTCCCTGAATATTCGAAATCACCGAGGGCATGTGCTACCGTTAACTACATCTCCACTATACACGTTACGAATGTTGCGGCACTCTGCGCACACATTACTTACTTCCTTTATCGAACTTAAAACGTAAACAATATTTGATGTGTTTCTTATTTCACCGACACGATACGCTGTCCATCTCTACTCGTCCACTGAATGTTCCATCTCTAATGTTGCCCCGATTACGGAGTTACCGATTAACGTACCAACAACGCTATCTGTGAGGTCAGTACTCCATTAAACTGTAAACTACATGTTAACCTGCTAACCTGTTAAAACAGGTTGAAGTTTTACATTTACTCAATACTTGAATAGGCGACGAAAATATATTTATAAGTAGAATACATGCCTATATGCGCATGAAAGTAGTAAACATTTTATATTGTTTTCCGATGATAGTGATAAATATGTGGCGGAAGAATGCTTGGAAAGTCACTTGGCCTGTCAACATATACATTCGCCAAGTTGTCCCGCCGAGATTTCTTTAAAATTGATTAAAATGAAAAGTTCTCCGCGGCCCAAAGTGTATTGTACTAATTTTAACGACCCATACCGGTAATTTGTATATTTATGAGAATTCATATATCCGGAATGCTATCTCGTTAATTAATTAATTTTATTTGTGGTCTTTAGGTATCTAAAGCTAAGCCGGAATTGGGAAGGGAACGGATTCGGGAAGCTGTCGGTCAGTGCCTATGTTGAAGGTGCAATCTTGACATTTACCTGATGTGGCTGAGAAAAAACCCTAGAAAAACTTCAGTCAGGATGGTCGGAAGCTGGGATCGAACACACAATCTTTCGAATGCTGTGCCAACGCTCTACCACTGAGCTACGGCGGCTCGGTAAGGAATACTATCGTAACTACTATTACGCTCGGACATAAAATGGTTTTTAATTTCTTTGGGTAGAACTAGACATGAATGTGGGTATACGCAAAACAAATTGAATCAAGTACTGCTTCTTTAACACATATCACACACACCATCCGCCATCTTGAATCCGCCATATTGGATTCGTTATTTTCTTCAAATAGGTATAGGTGCGAATGACACACAAAATTCATGTAAAATCTTCGCAGAAATGCACTGGTGTAGTTAGTTTGACCTACCTTGAAAGTTTGCAGTTATTGCATGTTAAATGTCAGGCACTTTACTAATATTTAACAAAATGTAAAAGTTCTGTGGTGCCTAGTTTGTGTGTAGTGCTAACTGTAGCTGCCCACAGCGGTAATTATACATGCTTATGAGTCTTGATGAACCAATCCTGTAAGCACAAATATACACGACAGTAAACACACTGGTTGAATGATGCATTTGTGCAGTTGGGAGGTGAGCAGCTGGAATTTTCAGAATGCCAGAGAACATTGTCAGGAGCAACAAAGAAATCACAATTAACAGGAAAAGCAGCTTTTTTCCAGGCGTGCCTAATCATGTTGTTAAATATTGGACCACCGAAGTGATTATGGATAAGTGCGTGAGCATTACGGCTCTGGAGGTCTATATCAATATTATATAGCAAAACTCGCTCACAAAATCATTTGCAGACCTTTCTCATTGACGGAGTTTTCCTTAGACTGCGCGACTACCTCTTATCTTTGTATGAGTTCTTTATTCAAAGTTATTTACGGTTTATATGCCTCAAAATTAATGTGTGCACTTACAACACCCTCTTTTAGTTTTTTTTTTGTTAATTTACAAAAGTTTTAGATCTAAAGATCAGTGGGTAGAAGTTACCTCATTTGTTTTCTTTGCAGGATAAAAATTGTAATCGGGACACGCCATCATTTGCCTTACAGTAAAGGTATGTGGCACTGTGCTACATATTTTTTTGCTACCAGTTCTGTATTCTTAATATTTTTAACCTTATTACAATTTTTAAACGATCATATTTATAATCAACTTGGTTATAATCCATGTATAATGTTTCGCAATTATTTCCTGCACCGCCCATCTGCCCGGTGTAATGTAAACATTATGCACTAGAATATACCAGAGTGATTTTTGCTTGTTATTTTAAAAGAAAAAAGTTTATATTTCGTCACATCACAGACCAATTAACATTACGGATACCATACGTAGGCGCCTGCATATTTTGTAGCGACGCCAGGATTCGATACCGGGACCTCTGGATCAGATTCCCGATATATTAACAACCAGAACAGACTGAGAGTTGCAAAATAAGCGCCGCTTGTCGGTGTTAGTTATAGCTCAAGGAGCTCTGTTATAGTTCAAGGAGAGCTGCGTCTGCGCGAAAGTGAGCCACGTCTTGGAAACATGTGCTTCCCTTAGACGCTATTTGTATTGTTAATTATTTGAAACCCATAAACTTCCACAAATACATACCACACCATTTATAAATGCTTTCGCGTTGCACACAAAGTATTAAACTGTAGTATACGGTACCCTAGTGTTTTTCCTCGCCTAGCAATGTTCCTATAGTGTTTTTTATCTCCTAGCAATGTTTTCGAAACACCAATATGTTGTAAAGTAATGACAAATAGATCTTCCGACTTTGCCAATAGAGAGATACTAATGTAAACGATTACCTATGATTAGTATTAAGTATTTCATGTTGATGTAATGTTCGCACTCTCATTTTATTTAATTAAATAGCCTTTAAGCTAATTTGTCCGAATTTAGACCCCAACTATTATGGTAACCCTATTAACATCCATAGTTTCTAAGTAATTCTAAAATTGTTTGTACTCTTTTTCACTCCGACAAGTGATTATAAACATGTTTCTACGTCCACTGCTCTATTGGTAAATGAAGGGCTACAGCATATGCCAACTCTATTAACACTTCTGTATACATAATATTGTATCTTTCTGTTATTGGTATATTTATAGGTAACGCAACTGGATTATCCAGCCACAACTGATAAGTGTTACATAACGTGTCACAATTTTCAGTTAAAATACTTACAGTACGATGAATCATCATACTCCGCGCCTGTATGTTCACATCTTCAATATTTATTCCTCCTTGCTGTGAAGGGAATATAAGAGTTTCATACGCCACACGTAATGGTTAACGATGCCACAAAAAGAAAAGTGCCCGACTTTTTATCTTTAAAAAAAAAACTATATCAGGTGGTGATAAAATTTGTGCTCTATAGCAAATACACGCGTAAACAAATTGTATTAAATATAGCTACATTATGTGCAAAAAGATTTAGATCAAGTAATT
This sequence comes from Lepisma saccharinum, assembly GCA_022664845.1. Classification (NCBI taxonomy): domain Eukaryota; kingdom Metazoa; phylum Arthropoda; class Insecta; order Zygentoma; family Lepismatidae; genus Lepisma; species Lepisma saccharinum. The sequence goes on from JAGDQP010044477.1 coordinate 9,006, forward strand.
TATTCTTTATTAATAAATTGCATACTTGTTGATACACATTTTGATATGTTTCACTTATCGTATCATCCATTTACCTCATCCACGGTATTACAAACATTTTGACTTGTTGTGCAGGCATATAATAAGATGAATAGTTATTTTCACTTTCTTTTGATAAACAATTTTTTTTGTCTTTTGGTTATTAACTTGTGAACCTGTTAATTGAATTGAATCGATGATTGCAGAAAGGCTCTATGTCCATTTTACCTAGTTTTGAAAAAAAAACTGTATACACTATTGCATCTTTCATATATTGTTGGCTGACTACTGCCCTGGGCCGGCCTTAGGGCGGTGCGAGCGGTGCCTCCGCACAGAGCGCCGAGTTGCAGGGGCGCCAAAATGAATATGGTACAAATATCTTAACGTCCAAGAAAGTAGAAAATATTAGGCCCTACGTAATGCACGGTTGCTGCGAACTGGATGAAAACAGGGGGTGGATCCAGGATTTTCACTAGGAGGAGGTTCAGGTCTGACGAATAGACCATTGACGGCTGACTTTTTCTACGTTTTCAACTACATGTATTTTCCTTGAGAAGGGAGCGCGTACCTCCTTGTCTGTCATCGTTTTCAGAAACTACTGTAGACAGATACAAAGTGGGCATTGTGAAACGGCTTATTTTCTTGTCGCCGTCTCAGTGATTGTACGGGCTACTGTGCAGGGTCCTGGGGCGAGGGAGGTACAGTGTAGCTAACCTAAGGGTGGGGGATATTGGGGATTTCTTTGTCACCAAGCCAAACCACCTCCTATTACCTATACACTGTCGCAGCCCTCCCATTAGCGGCGCGCGTGCCCCTTTGTGATGGTTGCCGAAATCACCATCAGTACTTTACTGTTTTCATGAACCTGCCCAATGAAGGAATCAAGGACGGTGCTGCTCTGGACTGACGCCGGTCAGGGTCGAGCCGCACTCGGTTCCCGATCATCGGACCGACAACCCCAAAGGCAGCAAAACTTTCCATAACGATTCGCATTTTGGCCGGCGTCGGCACGATCATTTCCCGCCCAAACCCCGACAATTTCCCTACAGTCACAGTCGGGCACCAGGAGTTTGCCGCCATCGGCACAGCTAAGACGCCCCGCATATGGCTATAAAAAAAACTTTTTTAGTTGGTCAAAACAAAAGTATAAATGCTGTCTATTGGTATTCACACAGTTAGTTTCATTTTATCCGTTGCTGTCATCATGATTTACGATATTAATTTTCCAACAGTAAATAATCCCAGTGCCTGCTGTGGGGTTCGAGCACAGGAACATTCTGCACTTCTGGTTAGAAATTCGTCGTGTTATCCAGTCATCCATGGATCCACGTTGTGAGATTAATGCTCATTTAAGGTATTTGTATGAACAGGCAGTCTAGAATGAAGTTCCTAGTTGTTGTTCACTATCATATAGAAATAAAAATAAAGAATTCTTTCCTTTTTTCTTTCTTATATGCAGTTTTTATTCTTCAACAGCTTGATCATCGCTGCATTATTAAATTTGTATTTCTCAATAAATGTAATATGTCGCTTTAGGAAACACATATAAAGCGAAATTTATGTTATACATTAAGATTCTTTTAACTCTTTTGCCAACCATTTTCACAAAATGTACTGGTGTGATTCTTACACCACAAGGATAAGTTCAAGTTGGTTCGATCACTCCTGCTTCATTCTTTAGGCCCTTTGACAACAGATGTTTACTAACGCGCCCATTTGGCGTCAAATCACCGGTGAACCGCCTTTAAATGCGACATTTTCCCGTCCGTCACACCCCCGACGCCGAGTCGATGGCGGCAAAAATTAGACCGTTGGAGTTGAGGTGCATTTAATTCACTTATATATTACAAAGGTTCCTTGAAATATTTCATAGATTTGCGTGAGATATTACAGAGATTTTATTGAGATATTTATTAGGTGTTCTTGATATATTTCATAGGTTTGCTTGAGATTTTTTATAGGTTTCCTTGACATTTTTCTTAGGTTTTCTTGAGAAATTTCTTAGATTCCCTTGAGATATTTCTTAGGTTTTCTTGAGATATTTCATAGGTTTAATTGAGATATTTCATAGGTTTACTTGACATATTTCATAGGGTTTCTTGAGATATTTCATAGGTTCCCTTGAGATATTTCATAGGTTTCATTGAGATATTTCATAGGTTTCCTTGACATATGTCATAGGTTTCCTTGAGATATTTCATAGATTTATGCAACGCACAGTTCTTGGAAATCCTGGCTGGAAATCACCAAAAACTGTAACGACCCCAACCCAAGATCCCAAAAGAGATCACACACACACACACTTCCTGGCTGGGTGAAGTCAAAACAGCAACACCAAAAACAATCCAGGAATGCATATAGGGTCGCCAGGAGTCTAGAGCACCCACGCAACGCATCTAACCTAAACTCTAGCTCCAAACATTTTATACACCCCAGACGAGCGCCGCGGAAATGCCTTCCATATTTAAGAATTATCTCTGAAAGAGGATTCCAGATCCTTGTGATCGCTGTGAAAAAACAATAATTTAGATCGAGGGAGGAAATACCGGTAAGGCGACACTTCCAATCTTTTAATTAGATCGCCGGTTCATACTCTGAAGTACCAGCTGGTTCAGATTAGCGATAGATTAAGAAAGAAAACGCAAATCTTTACTTGGGAATAATCTTAAACGATAATACGCATAACGACTCATACTGTATCTTTACTCACTTCGAAGTCTACAGGGTGGCAAAAGACCATGTCTTACCTTTACCTTAGTAGGGCCCACACCTGTAGTCTATAATCGCAATTCCTGAAATAAAGACGAAGAACACCAACGAATGACGGTCGCAACTCAATCCAAACGTCTTGTCATAATGCTAAAATTCAAATAATATTTATTCACACAAATCACACGCTAGAGTCACTTCATATGTCAACGCAGAAATAAGCAGCAATTCAATATATAGTTCCTTTCCCAAGTTATCACATCTCAGCTGGGGAAAGAATCCTACCACTGGCCTACGGATTTATGAACCAACCTAATCTAATTAAAACGCATCACTCAAGACGATAGGTTTACCGAAACACAGAAATAATTTAGTATAGATGCTGTCAAACTTCAAGTGATGATTCGTGGGTAAATTCCAATGAATATCAAGGTAAACATTAAATAACTCACTGCACATCATAAATATTACTTTACACTGTATATGGATTATCAACTAATGCCTTAAATCGTACCTAGTTAACTGAGAGGTTTCTATACTACTTTCACTGAACATAAACACAAGATTTTTCGAAGAAATATAAAAAATTCAGAATTCCAATTTATTACTTAGAATTTACATATTGCACGTTTCGGATATGATAATTTCCTATGAATCAGAACATAATTATTGTGGATTTGAAGGAACAAACAAATTTGAATCGTCTATCTGGTATACATTGAAAGTTGCGTTGTCGAATATAAATGTCCATAATTTCTATAATAATTAATAAATCTTGCTGAAATTTCCACAAATTATTCCGAAAACATTGTTGCTTAATTTAGAAAAGTTTTATCACAGCATTACTTACACGAGATAAGTTTTTGTCCAAAATACATCGTATAGAAAGAATCAATTTAGCTCTATTAAATGTGTGACGTCATTACAGATGATTACTACATTATACAAAAGACGTTCTGAATATGCAAAATAATAGTATAAAATATGACTATTTTTATCGGAGAATAGTGGCTGGAGTTGAAACCAAGATTATTTAACCGTGTCGAATAATATAAAATTTACTATTATCATCAAAACGGTACGCAAAGATAGTCGAACAGACATGTTGCTAATTTGATTAAGTAATGAAAATATGCGGTAGCTGTCAAACATTGCTAACCGGGAATTTCGAATGGATTTGGAAACTGGAGACGAAAAATAGGCATATGACTATTGAAATCTAACGATCCGATACTTGTAATGTAAGAATTCGGTTAATAGCGGCCCCATACTGAAATTTAGAACATACTGTACATTTTGACAAATAATCTCAAAAACAAAATATTAAATTTAATAAGTTGAAAATCTCGAAATAATGATGCTGAAAAGTCTCGGTAGCACTTGTATCGGTTTTAATTCTTCTTAATACGAATAATATATTTTCCGGTATGGACGAAATCAATCGAAATATTATCGGAATATATGCTAAATTTGGCGTTTATGTTTACCACTCGTAGATAGGGCTTAGGATGTACAGATGACGGAAAGCCCATACGTCCATTCTTCTAGTCATTACAATTGGAACTGAACTAACATGGCGAGGGAGAGCAGTTCTCCCATCAGACGGAGAAGAAAGCTGATTCACAACAATCAGCAAAAAACAAGTAATGAAGCACTGACTAGGGTCCAATCCAAAACAAGCACCAGATGAAAGTCAATTCTGCGTGACTAACGAAAACCTGGATGAATAACGATTAAAACAAAAAGCAAAAATAAAACGAAACACGCTCACAGCGTGACAAAACCTACCAAAGAGAATCAGCTAAAGAGAACACACAGAAAGGAAACAGAACGTAGACTAAGAAAATAAAAGGGGAGAAAATAAATGAAAATGGAACAGCAACTAGGCTGTTACATTTCCATGAGATAGTTCATAGGTTTCCTTGACATATTTCATAGTTTTCCTTGACATATTTCATAGGTTTCCTTCACATATTTTATGGGTTACGTTAAATATTTCATAAGTTTCCTTGAGATGTTTCATAGGTTTCCTTGAGATATTCACTAGGTGTTCTTGAGATATTCCATAGATTTCCTTGAGATTTTTTTATAGGTTTCCTTGACATATTTCTTAGGTTTCCTTGACATATTTCATAGGTTTCATTGACATATTTCATAGGTTTGCTTGAGATATTTCATAGGTTTCCTTGAGATATCATAGGTTTCCTTGACATATTTCATAGGTTTGCTTGAGATATTATATAGGTTTTATTGAGATATTCATTAGGTGTTCTTGAGATATTTCATAGATTTCCTTAAGATTTTTTTCGGTTTCCTTCCCATATTTCATAGGTTTCTTTGAAATGTTTCATAGGTTTCCTTGACATATTTCATAGGATTTCTTGACATATTTCATAGGTTTCCTTGGCTTATTTCATAGGTTTTCTTGATATCCAAATGGAGAAAACTGGGTCAGTGCTGTATGAACAGGCACAATAGAATGGAGTTCCAACGTGTTGTTCACTATCATATAGAAATAAAAATAAAGAATATATTCATTTTTTCTTTCTTATATGCAGTTATTATTCTTCAACACCTTGATCATCGCTGCACTGTTAAATTTTAATTTGTTAATAAATGTAATATTTCGCTTTAGAAAACATACACAAAGCGAAATTTGTTATACATTAAGGCTCTATTAACGAAATTAAATGTTCGTTGAAATATAGTTTAAAATTCAATTTTTTCAACATCCGAACGAGAACTTGAAAAATCTAGTTAATTTCATTGTATTTGCTTGGTTATATTTTTTATATTTTTCACTACAGATTTCTGTAAAAAGGCGAACGAAATTAAGAGATGATATGTTTTAATGTAATCAGCATATTTTAATATTAGAGCGTTACAGCCCTCGGCCAGAATTTGGCCCATACAAATGTTAACGTTCACATTTCAAACGTCGGTATAGAGTCGGGTTCAAAACAAATGCCGAGTGAAGCCCGACGATGCTAACTGTCATTTGCAATTGAGTTTTTAATCTCTATAATGAAGAAATTAATGGCTATTGTAGATGTATCGTGGCTATCACTGATTTTAATTGCAATTGCTTTCTGCTGACTGTCTGATAGTTGGTGGCCCGCCTTCTTCTCGATTATTCTTGCCGTCATATTTCCGCATTGTTAGGACATGGTCGGCATTTTCCTCAGTCCCGACCAAATCCCAACCCCATAGTCGGGCAAGGGAGGCAAAAAATCTTTCCCACCGTTTTGCCAACCATTTTCACAAAATGTACTGGTGTGATTGGTACACTGCAAAGATCAGTTTAAGCTAATTCGATCACTTCTAGCTTCGTTCTTTAGGCCCTTTAACAACAAAATTTTTTGCCTAACGCGCCCATTTGACGTCTTACCACCGGTGGACCGCCTTTAAATGAGACATTTTCCCGTCTGTCACACCCCCGACGCCGGGCCGATGGCGGCAAAAATTTGACAGATGGGGTTGGGGTGTTTTTTTTCACTGGGTGGTCAACACACTCCCTGTGCTGACGCGTATGACGGAGGTCCAATTACGTCATGCCTTTAGATGGCGATGGTGTTTTAATATGGAGTGAAGTGCTGCAAAGGCTTGATTTCAACATTAGTTTTCGTCAGACGCAGGTGGATTAAACTATTGATGAAATGAGGTTCGTTATTGTCTAAGCTGCAAGAGGATATATCGATTATCCACTCAGGAGTACTCAAAATCTTAAGTTTTATGATTGCTGTCAACTCAACCATGTCTTCCATAAGAGAGATACGGAAGAAATTTGAATGATAAGTTTTCATGAAAATTTACATATATTGAAGTTCGAAAAAAATGTTACTATATTAACGTATTGAAACTCAAACACTGCAGAGTATATATTTGAAAAAAATATAAGCAACATGAATTTTAAAGGTGCTGTTACCTCCCCTAAAATTCATTTTATCTTATGAATTTTAAAGATAATGGTTATCAACACGCACGCATTGTACCAACCAAGACGCTTCGAGCGGCTTTGAGCTATTATATTCAAGACCTTCTCAACGACACCTCAACCACCTCTCTTCGCTTTATGGTTCCTGAGATTGATTTTCTGGACACAGATGGACTGAGCGATATTATAAGGTTCTTTTTGTTAGTTACCATATCAAGGAACCTTAAAAT
>JAGDQP010044478.1:3636-15896 GCA_022664845.1 Lepisma saccharinum
AATTTTAGTAGGATTCACTGACAATAATATATATATTTCCAATGCTTGAAAGTAAAATTCCGAAGAGTTTCCTAAATTTCTCTGTTCGTTGTGATTCAAGAGTTCGCAATCGAGAAAAAAACCATGGTATTGTATTGTTCTTGGTATTGTTGTTAGAAGCAAAGTTCAGTATGCCGCGGTACACTGTTGTATTTAATGATTGTAGCCGTAATTCAGGAATTATAACTTTTAATCACAACTATGTCATTTGTTTACGATTTTAATGCGTTAAAATTTAGCCAAACTGAGGAAATTCATACATATGGCACCCTATATGGTGTCAAAGTTAGAAAAACTAACTATGATTTCTTGAACCAATTTCATGGATCTTCAACAGGTATAATATTTTCACGATACCAAAAGACAGAAGAATGACTCTTTCACACTACCCCAGCATCGAAGATGATCACTCTGGACCCATGCCATGTACTGAGGGCATGTTTTCAGTAAGATCTTAATGTCATGATTTCCTTTGAAGGTATTCTCAGGTTTTTAAAATATATTTTGATCTCTTGGTCCAAGTAAATTTACAGGACTATGTCCCATTTACCAGTTACATCATAGGAGAAAAATGTCGAAAGGCAGAAGGGAGTCGATGAAGACCAAGTTTAAAGGTACCATCCGAGCATTACCCTGATGCGAGTGAAAATAATGTCCGGAAAATCTCAGCCTCTTTTAACTCTTGCATACTTCGGGATTATTTTTGTTTATTTCAAAGGAAGACTGCTCTTTAATAAATGTTATTGTGTTTTGAATTGATATATGCGTATCTAAGGTTCAGTCTATCAAGACGAAACATGGAATTCAGGTCAGTATTTTGAATCGAATGTGCAAAACAATATGAATAGGACAAAGCGCTTTCGGAGGGAAACCATTCTTGTGTTGTTGAATAATGCGCCACACACGCGACTTGCTGATTGCTAATCCTTTGCTTTCACACCGCTGCACTATTCTCGAGAGACTGTACGTTCCTTCGGAAAGTAAAATTATGCACCCTTACAATATATTAGGAACTTTCGATGACATAGCGGAACGCAGGGACGTCACACTCTTTCTACAAAATCAGCACACTGCTACAGTCACTTCATGCCTACAACAGTGACGCTGAAGCGAGATAGGACTATCCCGCCTATCGTACATGAATCAATCTTCTGTATTTCCCAGTACACAAACCAAATTTAGTCGTTAACTGTCTCCAAATGCGTTGCCATTTATTCATATTATAATATTCACCTAGCCCCTATTCCAAATTTAATTCAGCGTTACTGTTTCTCTTGCGTATGATGATGTGAAACTCACAGAGTCACTAAGCTCGTTGTGTTTATTTGTATGAATTAGATCTGTTAATTTATATTCTGCATAAGTATTAATATGTATTATTCTTTAGCTGGCCTATGGTGACCAAGCCTGGTCAAGAGACCGTGTGTTTGTATAATATAACAGGTCGTCCAGATCATGGTGTTAGTGGAAGACATACCAAGATCTGGGCGACGGTCAACAACGTTTTCAATGACTCCAGCGGTATATCTCCACACCTGCCTCTTTCTTTTTCTTAGCACCTGCCAAGAAGAAGCTAACTTTTCTTGGTTATTGGTTATTTTGATGTGTACCTAATAGGGGCGGGCAGATTTGACCCCCCCCCTTTTCTTTCTTTGTTTTATCTTAATGCATGCAGAGATATGGATCTACTTTTTGTTCCAGTATCTAATTATTTTTAAACTAGTCCGTTTGTTTGCTATATTCTGTAATTTTACAACATTTGTCCTTTTTAATTGTTAGATGACAAAAGTTAAAGTACACTAAAGAAGGCTGTTAATGTGCGTAGTTAATTTATTTACAATTATATATCATATTTGCTTGACTCTATCTTGGCAAATATACTTCCGTTGTAGGTGTTCAGGAATTACAACTACAACAAATCTACATTCAATTCAGCTCAACTCTAACATTATTTAATTTGAAATTTAAGAATTGCCCATACATACAATATCTTTTGCATTTACAACTTGGAGCCATTAATTTGAACAAATGACAAAGTTAATGACCATGAATGTGCACACAAAGGACAAACAATAAATCAAACCTTTTACATTAATGGTTTGAGGTGTTTCTGGCGGTTATTCGGCGCAAACTACTTCTGGTCATCTCGTCAGTGGTTTTCCTTGTATTATGATGCAAGACACGCACACACACTAATCTTTCTCAGCCCAGGATTTTTTTTTTCTAAACATAAAATTGCAGTTCGTCAGTACTCCACTGATCTGTAACTGTTCCTGTTCCCGCGGCTAAAACCCACGCTGAAAATAAGACAATTTAATAAAAATATAGTAGCCATCCAAAAAGCTACGACGGATTGCTTCTATCCAAAAGCTTTAGAAAGTACCAGAAGATTTTCTCAGTCTGCTTGTAAGACCAGGAATCCTGGCAGCAATGTATCAACGGCGAAGACGACTGACCTGAAGGCAACAAGAGCATTTTAGTAACGTCAGTGCTTTATTTTTAACAACGCCAGTATTGCAATCCCTCAGTTACTGTATTCGTTTTCTAATATAGAACACCAAAGTATATGTCTCTAAATAATGTTAGACCTCTCAGCAATGCCAGTTATCAAAATTTCTCCAAGAAAGAATTCGGTATTTCCTTGCCTGGACGCTTTCATAAAGTATTCAGCTATCACTCAAGGAATCGAACTAATGAAATTTGACCGAAAAGGAGCATTTTATTACATTGAAAAGAGCAGGTAAAAGGTTAGGTCTATTGAGAATCACGAAAAGAAAAGGGAAAAAAATCGGAAAAAAGATTTTTTCTTTCTTTTTGCTGGTCATAGTTGGTGTGCCGGTATGTATGTACTCTATCCTGCAGCGGTTTCAAAATCAATTTAACCTAACCGTGGCTCCTTCTTGAAAAATATTGTAAGAGATTTCTTTATTTTCATCAAGGGACGCAACAAAATGACGTCAAACGAATATTTTTTTCATCTCTCTCTTTCTTTATTTTCTTTCAGAAAGCAGTGAAGTTGGCTAAGAAAAAGGAATTACAAGAAAACAAGCTGGTCAGTGGACATAGATTCTACCTCTGGAGGAATTTGCGAAGGCACGTCGGGAACTCCAATCTCAAAATTGAGTCTCTTCGTCCTGCTTTCTCTCTCTCTCTCTCTGGTTGTGTGTATGTGTGTGTGTTTGTGTGTAAGAGACAGAGGGGGGCGATGGTGGTATTCGGATATCTTCCTGTAGTTCCCTATCGTTTCTTTCTGTCTCTTTTCTTCGTTCCATTTTCTCCACTTCTTGCAATCTACTGTCTTTTCGCTTTTCGTTACTACTTCTACAGTTTCTCCTCTCTCATTCCTTTGCAATTCCTTTTTCTATCCTTTTGTTTTACTTTAGTGTGTGTGTCTTCCAAACTCGAACTCATATACGTGTAGTTAGAGAGGTTCGGAATTGCACAGGTGACATCCTTTCCTATTTCTTTTTCCTTTTTCGCTCGTGTCGGGGAATCGAAACATAAAAGTTCCAGTGATGACACTAGGAAAACGGTGATTCCATTTTGTGGTAATACTTTTTTTTCTGGGTTAATTGATAACTAAGAAACTAAGTCGAACTGCTATGCAATGAATTGACTGCCATATTAATTGTCTATTCTTTCATGTATCTAATGCCACTTTTTAAACAAGGGGTTCCGAAATCCAACATTGCCAAGTATTCACAATATCCAAGACATATTTTCTATCCACACCACACGAATTCATCTGAATTATTACTTCTTTCCTTTGAATTGAATTGAATTAATTTTAAGGCCTTTAGGCAGCTATGGCTCAGGCCGTATGGATGATGATGGGATGAATTGGTGGAATGAAGAAAGTGGGAGGAAACGGGAGAACCCCGAGAAAACCCACGCACACGGTGTTTGTCCACCACAGAGCCCACATCGCATGAGCAGGGATCGATCTGACGACCCTTAGCACCAGAGGTGAGCGCTCTACCAACTGAGCCACCATGACTCCTTCCTTCCTTTGAGATAAACTTTTTTTTAAGTTTGATGTTATTGCTTATATTTTATATAACTGATATGTTTTGTCGCAATGTCTATTATGAAAAGGTAAAAACATAAAAAAATGATAGTAATATATTTTTTTAAAAACCAATATAAAGTACAAAAACGGAACTGTCGATCAGAGTTGTAACAGTTAAAAAATAAGAAATGAAATATAAAGCGAAGGTAATAACAGAAAAATTGGAATCAATAGACTACAATAGAAAACCAGTGAGGAGTAAACACAAGGAAAAGCCACATAGGCTATAGCCAGGCTTCGTCGTCAAGGGATAATAGAGAGTATATGATACACGCTTCATCTCATCTGAATAATCCATGCGGTTTCGAACTTGACTTGTTGATACCTTTCCAAAGACACCTCAACCACCATCCTACCTCTGGTAGTTCCAAAGTTCAAAGTTGTTGACGTACTGAGAGACAGACGAAACCTAGAAAGACAGAAGACAAAAATAAAATGCGATAAACAATGATCAAATATGAAATATATAATCAATTGTGCAAATAAATTAAATGATCGAGTAAATTTATAAGAAATGACTTTAAGAAATAGACCCTTGAAGTAGAGCTGTTCCGATAATCGAGTAATCGATAAAAAAAATCGATAAAATTTCAAAACCGTTTCATGGATAAATTTTTTTAATTTTATCGAACTTTCGAAACTCTCGAAATGTTCAAGGTACTCGAAATGATCGAGACACTCAAACTGTTCGAAACACTCCTGGAACAAACCTGGAAGAAAACGCGGGGGGGACAAATCAAAGAATAGTTATACCTTGGAAAACGTTGTGGTAATAGTAAGGTAATAGGATAGACAGATACGTAATACATAGTCCCACGTTTACAACAGTAAAAGAATAGAAAGGTGACATGTATATATTTCACCAACATATCTAAGAAGGTTAATACATAATAAAACATAGTTTTAAAAAAAACTACGCAAGAACAATTATAATAAATTTTAGACGAACATCCAATTAACAAGACGAAAACATTTGTAGGGGCTAAAACATCCAAATTAAAAATATGTATAAGATACAAAAATTCTCAGTTTCAATAATCGAAGCAGAATCTTCAGGAACAAACTAATAAACAATTAAGGAAATAATAGGACATATTAATAAATTACTGATAGAACATCTGAGTATGAAAAGTTCTAAAGAATAACAAGTAAAAGACGTAGTCCCATTTTAATCGTACAGGGAAAGAAGGAGGGAAGGTGCATGAAAGGTGATTTATCGTAAAACATATTTTAGAGTCCATCTCTCCTATTTAACCCCATGTATTTGATAATCTTAAATCCGCTATAACTTGTTGATTTTTTTTAGCCTTTCGATTGATAATTTCTAAGCGGTTACCTGCATTATATAGTACTTGTTGTGAGTGCAAACTCATTTTTTTTAGTGTACCTTCCTCTTTTTTCACTGTAAGCTTCGTTTATAGTAGAAAGGATAATATAGCTAGGCCATGTTAACGGAACGCAGTAACTAGGGTATTGTAGTGGGGCCTACTGATAGAATGCAGAAGCCAAGGCATGTTGTTCGAAGTGGAAGAGATACTAATAAAATACAGATCGCGTTCAGCAAGAAGGAAAGGGGTCAAGGAAAAGAATGTTGTAGATGTACCTCAAAATCTTAGGAAATGAAGGAAACAAAAAACAGTAAATGTATGTATAAAAAATAATAACGGTGTAGTACAAGGGTTCAACGTAGATGAGTGGATAGTGAGATAAAATTGAAAATTAAAAACTTATATTCATTCTTGAGATTGAAGAAAATAATTAAGAGTTCGAAAATCACACCCATTATTTCCTCCGGTGTGTCGTTTAGTTCCCAGAGGAGAAGTTTTTTTTAAACAAATATTCAAGAAAGGAGGGGGGCATGTGATATGGCACTATTTTCTTGTAATCCATGAACAAAATCGTTTTTTGAGATTGAAATCAAGAACAACAATTCTGTTGTTGTGATCTTGTACGAGTAAGCCTATTCACTTTCAAGCGAAAAGAAACGCCTTCTCTCCGCTCACGAGCTAATAAACTTGTTTAATCAAGTTTTGTCTCAGAAAATTGATCACCAGACCAAATTGAAATCAAGACCAGGTCATATTCTTCGCTTTAACACTCACCTGTCACAGTACAGTACTTGTAATTCATTACGAATTCAAAATTTAACTTAGTGTTTTTACTGATTGTTTATTAGTATATCAACAGCAAATTAAGTTGGATATCTGGATCCCATCAATCTAACAACCACCATGTTATTTCATGTTCTAAACTCATTTCCCTTTGCTTGACATATGAGTTGCCAGGAACTAATAAATATGTAAGTTTCCATCCATTTCTTTTGTTCACAATGGTTCGTGGTGTCTTCAAATCTTGCAAAGTTAATTCAACTCATTTCCCGGCGTTATAGAATGATGAAATTTTGCACAGCGACGTAAGTCGGGTGACAATACAACATGCCATTGTTACGTTCATGTATTTCTATATGGCGGGGTTTTATTTGTCACTTTACTTTCTTTAAAAGTATTTCTCCGGACGTACCAATCTTGAGGAGAGTAATCAAATAATTTTACTATTATTCCACCCAGACGCCGTTTTTCTGCATTCGCCCTTATCCAGCCCCTAACCTCGCTTCAAGGCGATGTCCAAGGTGGCCTTAGATGAATGTAGAAAATTAATTAATAGTAAAATCAAACTTTCAAACACTTTAACGTAATATCAGCTTCAGTCTTCCGATCGACTCTAAACATGAAGCGTTTACGACTTTGCACCTTATAACTGTATTACTCTCTTTTAGACTTTAATCAACTAACGGCCTTTTTACCCGACAAAGATATTTTTTTATGCAAATCACATTAATGTCTTCCTTCATTAATATCCTACCTCTGATTTGCATCTACGATCAGGGAGCTACTTCAATACAACACAAACGCATCAAATGAAAATAATGAATATATATATATATACATTGAACAAATAATACAGAATAGTCTTCTTGACAGCTACGATGTGGAAATGTAAGGTACTGGGCTATCATACGGCAAACGATTAATTTCAACTTCCCCCACGAGACCTACTAAGTCCCAATGCAATATCGGGATTTGACAACGTAACGTTCTCTCTCTTACGAATTCGGACTTGAACCTAAAACCATACAAACGGATGTCCGAGTCAAGAGCGTAGCCACTAAAACAAATTATAGCCATCATCCGAAAAACTGCTTACAAATATACTTGCAAATTCTTTAGTGAAGAATCTCGTGTTAACTTCGTCTTTCTATCAAACATAACAGTTACCTTTTCTGCTTTCATCCTCGTCCAGCCCCTAACCTCGCTTCAAGGGGATGTCCAAGGCGGCCTTAGATGAAAGTAGAAAACTGGAAGTGATAAGTGGCATCATAAATCAGAAATACAGACTCCGGTCCGAATTTAATTCTGCTAGGCTCAAAACTTGCTCTCTCTTAATAAACTTACTAATCAACGCAAACTTCAGGTTTCGAATTATGAAAAATGTTCTCTCAAAACTTAACTTTGCTCAACGATTCTGCATCTACGACAACTGAATTAAAATAATATAATCGGAGCAGGCAACGTGATATCTTGACTTGTAGTACTCGCGATAGGCAGCTCAAAAAATTAAGTCAAAGATCTGCATCACAACTTCATCTCAACGAATGTTAGTTTCAACTTACAAAAATGACTTCACATTGTTATGTGTTCGTCCCAGCTTCATCACCCGTATACAAAGCTAGAGCAAGACTGTGCTCCTATCGTTGCTGGAGTTAGACTGTTCGCTCGTTCATTGCTGAAGGTAGACTGTGTTCTAACGGCGCGAAACAGCCTCTTTAAATAGCCCTGGTCCCCAACCGACGCGTATTCAAAAATACAAAGGATCCCCCGAAACCTACCAGCCGAGCACCTTATGAGAAAATCGGTCAGGCTCCCCGTTCTCCTCTCTGCTTCTGCATCTGGAAGTAAAGCAAGAATACAAAGAAATACTTCCCTCTCTCTCACTTTCAATTCGAGTCTATTGTCCTTGCTTGGCTAATTTTCCAGCCACTTGGTACAGACCTAGAGGGGTTTAAAATTTAGCATAGCAACCTTCAAATGCATACATACAAATGGAATGAAATTGTTACACATAATTATATACAAATATACACATACAGAATAACTATAATATAACCTTGGCCAAGGGGAAAAAATATATATAAATATAATTACATAACATATATAAATTAACACGATATCAAAAGTTAGTATGCAAATGTAGTATGCAAAATATTTTAATACTTCCAGATTAATAATTCATTCAGAAATGACCCAATGCCTTGGTGTCAGTTACCAGGAACTAATAAATATGTAAGTTTCCATCCATTTCTTTAGTTCACAATGGTTCGTGGTGTCTTCAAATCTTGCAAAGTTAATTCAACTCATTTCCCGGCGTTATAGAATGATGAAATTTTGCACAGCGACGTAAGTCGGGTGACAATACAAAATGGCATTGTTACGTTCATATATTTCTATATATTTATATGTTTTAAAAGCATATTTAAATATTTTTATACAGATTTCTTTATCCTAAAATAAATACTAACCAGCAATGATATGAGGATTTGCTGGTTGCCGAACACTTTAGGATTTAGTACACAAAACAGCTTGAGGAAGAAATAATAATAATGCTTTTAAAGAAATTCTTTTCTTAAACAATTAGTACCAGAAAGTCAAAATAACTTGAGCTATGCATGACTAAAAAGAAAAGCATGAGGAGCGCGCACCCATATACAGTCACTTTATAAATTCTTAAATTGGTGCACCCCATGCTTTTCTTTTTATTCATGCATAAACATGATTTCTTTTTACTTTCTAGTACGAATTGTTTAAGAAAAGAATTAGTCCTTTAACTTTAGCCAGAAAAAGAATATTTAACAAGTCAAGTATTTGAACTATCTTAACGTAGATTAACTTATTAAATAATGATAAAACCTTGTATATTAATCTTTATACGTGTTAGAAGATTATATAACATTTGCTTAAACTGTCCATAAGACTACAAGTTAAATATCTCGCTAATTATTGGCACATACCGCGGCCGAGTTTGATCAGCGACCTCATCAGAAAGTAACCAAAGTTAAAATATACTAATATTTTTATCGTTTCTCTATTTTGTTTTCCTCAACGCTGGGAAAGTTCAGCCATCAATTCCGTCATGCCTTAGATTGAAACATTTTCTCACTAGTTACTATGTTTTTCTCAAAGAAAGAGTCGTTGTTCCAGTTTAAAGGAACGACAATGCTATAGAAGGTTCCAGTGATTTTTAGTGACGTTGTAAATAAGATTCCGTGATATTACGAAGGAAGGGAAAGGTCACTCAGAGAGAAGGTTTGGAAAGGGTGGGTTGGTCTGTCAACTTTCGACCTCTTCTGCTCGTCACGTGTACCAAATGAGGCAAAGTGGTTCAGTCGAGATTCAATTTTCCATCAAAGCTCTTCAGAAAACTTTCTTGGTTCTCGATGGCCCAAAGTAAATACTCTTACTACCTCCTTTTCCCTTCTGTTTTCTTTGGCTATTAAGTTACCTACCTCAGTGTACCCACAAAAATGTAACTGTTCCTTTAGTTAAACTCACTAAAGAACAAATCTGCCATACGGTTTCTTGATATAGTAAATTGTAGAATCTCCAGTGCAGTTTCTTTCCTCTAAAAACAATTGAGTGTTCTATTTTCTAAAGGGAATTGATCAGAAAAGGATGTTATTGTCTCTTCTATCTTATAGATCACCTTTAAGGGACGACATTGTAGTTTTCATCTTTGATTTGTTTCAATAGATGTTCGCTTGGGTATCTATTCAATGTACTCTTGGACATGTAAGGTATTTTGTCCCTTATATTAACCTAATGACGGAGATAGCTAATTATAGATCATTACTAGAGAGATGACATGGGTTCTACTTGTACATACTGGCTACTTCAAAAAGTTTTTCCAGTGTTTTTTTTCTGCTATCGTCAGGTCAATGTAGGCATTGTACTTTACAAGGAGGTTCTGGTAACTAATATTCCATTCGTTGCCCACAAAAGTGTACTCACTGAGGGACGGGCGTAAGGGTCACCGGCGCCAATTTTACTTTTATTGTGTTAAAAGTTGATTGAAATTTTACAGCCTGGCCTTTGGCTTGCTGTAGAGGTACGGTTCGTCATGTCTGAGAAATCACGATCCTTGGTAAAGACTCTTTTCTTTTTGGAACGAAACGAAGAAGATAGCCACAAGAGCGTTTTTGTATGTACCATATCGGCATTCGTCTCATGAACTGCGTAAAATACTGGAATGCATGATTCAAGACGGTTGCGATTACTTAGGACTCGGACCTATGCCACCTCCTCAAGTGCTTAGCCGAAGTTATGGACTGTATACCCTTTCTATTCATCCATCCTTTAAAAGGGATGATCTAACTAGGAACCCCACAATGAAATTCTCACCTATAAGGAAGGAACCAAGATACTGTTTTGATTTCAAAGGAAATTCTCAAATTCAGTTTCATGTAAAAATGTAATTGATAACACCAAATATCTTGTTTGATACAAATATTGGAACAATATTTTGTACAAAGGAAAATCTCAATATAACATACGATCATAAATTTGATATTGGTTGTACGAATCCAATAACTCAATGAAATCACACAAATAGTAATAATACTTCAGTCTTATACAGATAATAATATCACACACTTTATACAAACCCATATATAACACACTATAAAATCCTATAGCAGAATACCCAACTTTAAAGAAATTCAACCTTTCTTGTAAATCAAAATTACAACCGGAATTCGTTAGATTCACCACTTGTGAATATATTGAGAAACCCTAACAATCCGTGGTTCCACAAGTAGGAACTATTTTATAATAATCCACCAAAATAAACATACAAGAAATCCCGCCTCGGAACAAGCAAAAGTAACCACGTGGCGAGGTCTTGGTTTCGGTCGCTGTAGGTATGAAGATACAAACTTCGGCACCCCCAGAGTTTGTCCCTGGTCTGATACAAAGACCGCGAAACTACGCACACAAATACAATTTCTACGATTTATCACTCTTGATACGTAATTGGAAACATGCTTAATGCTTTGGCACTCCGAGCTACGTATAAGTAACCGAAGTAGTAATAGTAACAAAAAGAGTTCTATATTGTTATTTTCGAAATATATCTCATTCACTGCCTCGAAAATAAGTCTATTATAGGTAACATGCTGAAGAAACACAAATACGAAATGAGACAAACCGAATATCCAACCAATAACTGCCAATATCTTACTCTCTCTCCCGTTGGAGAAATTTTCTTTACTCAGTGTACTTGGGCTTACCCACTTACCATGAAATCCATAGCTTCTTCGAATCTCCTCCGAATACTTCCTAATCAAAATATCCGACAATATTCGCCAAAATACAATATCCACAAGTAATGAAATCAGGAATTCGAGTCGCAATCCAGACTTCATGTATACTCGTTAAACCACTATGCTATATCCAAGAAAATTTGCAGCAAATCTCTACACTCCTTGACTCTTTTCTCACACAGATAGTTATAAAGACCTCGTCGTCTCCAACACTATCAACTGCGCTCGTAGTTACATATTACGCCGTGAGGTGGCTCTGATATGAAACAGTATACAACCTCTTGCTGTCTTTATGACAAATTCTCGACATTTACATAAAAAGTTCTAACTAACTAACTCTATGGCTTATGGAACTCGCAAGTTCATCGCCACAGTAACAAACGTTCGCCATTGTATTCTATCCTGGAAAATATCAAGCCACTTTTCATTACGAACACCTATTTCTCAAAGATCTCTTCTAATATTGTCCTCCCAATGAAATCTAGGTCTTCCCAATGGCCTCTTTCCATTCGGCCTTCCAACAGGATAGAATATAATCTTCGTGGAGTTCAAATATGCGATTTTAAAAATTAAAGGGAACGAAAAGGGACTATCATTGAATGGTTTGAATCAACTGTTTGTATACGCGGATGATGTAGATTTAATAGGAGACATTATAGACGCACTACAAAGCAACACCGATGCCTTAGTAAAACTGTGCGATGAAATAGGTCTACAGGTAAACATAAATAAAACAAAATACATGATAACAAGCAGAAACACAGGGAATGAAGGAAATAA
>JAGDQP010044479.1:0-11014 GCA_022664845.1 Lepisma saccharinum
TCTTCTGATTTTTCCCTTCTTGGGAAAATTCCTGGCGACGCCCTTGCATATGAGTAGTTTATTTAAGAATACTAAGATTAAGAGCTATTATAATTATTTGTAATGTTTTTAGAACTTCAAATGCGTAACGTTGTCAAGGCTCATGACTTAGGTGGTTATTCATGGATCTTGGTTTAACATTATTTAGTGATTCATAGTTCATGAGACGCACATATTTTGCAAAAACTTCCAGAATAACCTGAAGAATTGTGATCAGCCTTCGAATAGCTACTAATCTTCGCCTGTTGTTATTTAATATATGCCGAATACCTACAAGTATGGGAATTCTACGCCTACATCTATCTTCATCCATATTGCTTTTTGCCTTATTCACTTCGCATCAAACTACCTTGACTTCGCATTGCCCAATACTCACTACCATTACGCGCGGAGGGTTTTCTGCTGTTTCCAGACTTGGGTGACATCTGTGGTTAAAATTTTAAACACTTATTTAATTCGGATAAGTGTATATAACGGAAGTGAACGGGATGTAGCACAACGGAGCGTAACGGAGGACTATTGAATTCGGAAAGGGGGACAGAGTTCCAACATCGTGTCTACTTTCAAACATTGCAATATTGTCTTTCGTTTTCTATAAATTTCAAAAATCGAAAAAGTGGAGGAAGGTAGCGGATACGAATGTTAGGGCTGGTTTTCATCAAAGCTTGCGTTACTTGATAAGTAGTCAATTGAAACACGTGTTTTATTGCATGTGTTTTATTGAAACAGAGTATGACACGTGTTTCGATTGGCTATTCCCCCAAATCGCATGCAACGTAAGCTTTCATGTAAATCAGCCCTTACTGATATCTTTGGGCTGTCCATTATATGTACATTGGTACATTTTTGTCTTTACTCCGACATCAAATGGAATTAAACTACATATACCTCAGTTGTTTATTGGACGCAAGGAGGCTGCTTCGTGACGCTCAGGCAATGGGAGAACAGGCGGTAAAACGTCACTGGTACGCTGACCCAAGTAGCACATCCACGTCGGCCGATATGGGTATATTGGATTTTACAACATCGATCGATATCGGTATGGGTCCTATATTTTATGGCAAACACATTTGCCAATATCGTACGACATCGATCATCGACATTGCTTAGTGTCGGGTATCGACATCACTCACTATCAGTCATTGACATTGTGAACATAATGTGATTCTGATTTTTTTTTTACTATTTTTAAAAGGAATCCCACTTTTTATATAGGACCACCATAGACAAACCAACAAGGAATAGTACAACACGTTAGAAATAGTAAAACGAAGTTATTACTTATGTAAAGAAAACTATTTTTCTGTAGCTAAAGTTCCATCACTTCACTGTGCTAATGGATTGTAAAATTTGTCGACCACTGCTAGTTTGTAAAATAATATTATTTCCGATGTTGCGTTCATGGTAAAATTTGTAGTTCCGCTCCATTCACTTCACGTGTCTTCCGCTTTTAACTTATCTTTTACATTTTTTTTTGCCAAGAAGTTAAAGAGTACAATGAACATGATTACAATGAAACCGCTTCAACTGAAGGAAATGATATAAAACAAATGTCAATAAATATAACATTAACTTTTCCTCCTCTAAAAGGAACCACTTAACCACATGGCCGCGAGAAACGATCAATAACTTCTTTATCACCAAACAAAGCTGGCCGCGTGATAAGAACAACATGAAGTTTTATATTTTATCACCAGAGGGATCTAGCATTGCTCGAATAAACATCGGTTTACCCATATGGTCCGACATTGATCAATATATAACTGTAACGTCGTTTTTTCTCCTGGTAAATATATAACTGTTGACACCAACAAAAATATTGCGTGTGTTGGGTGTCTGTATCTGTGTGTGTGTGAGTGAATGCATTTAGTATATAGTTTGTTTATTATTATTACTATTATTATTATCATTATTGTGCATTATTCTTTTATCATTCCTTTTTTTCTTTTGTTGTATTGTATATTACTAACATTGTATATTTCATGAATTCTGTTATTCTTGTATTGCCCTTACTAGTGGCTAATGTGCATTATTCTTTTTTTTTTCTTATTGTAATATTGTAACCATACTCTTTTTGACAAGGGTTAGGTGGCAGAGCAGCCATAGGCTGAACTTCACCCGCTTCAATAAAGATAATCTTAATTCAATTCAACTCAATAGAGATATCGGTTACCGACATCGATATTGTTCCATGACGAATGCTCTATTATTTAAATTTTAATTTATTCATTATGAACAAAATGTTTGCAAAAAATCGATTTATTCTTTGCACAATACTTACTATAGTTTTAGAAAATAGGTAAATTAGTGATACCCATAATCGATGTCGATCCCACATCGATCGAAGTGGGCTCAAAACTCTCCCGCCCGCATTATCGATGTGGGGGATATGGGTTCCATGAGCGGCCAACGTGCATGTGCTACTGTAAATATTCTAAATCTGACATCTGCATTTTGTTTTGGTATTGATCTGATCCAAGGCCCTCTCTAGTATTAGCAGTATTTTCATATCAGGAATTTCATGAGGTAGTTTTGTCGGTGTTGTTTTGCAATATCCTGTATATTCTAGGAATCTTGATCGTTCTCCCACGTGGGATATTTTTCTTACTGTAGTCGAAAGCACAAGTTCAGAAAGAAAATTGCAAAATATGTAAGTTTATGTAAAATCAACTCAAAATATGTATCATAGAACGAAATATGTCAAACAAAATTCAAATATAATGATACAGTTCATGAATATTTCTTGCGTTCTACATTACTGCAAATAGAATATGTAATTACATAAAAATCCTAGCTCTATTAAAAAAAGCTACATGTTTTCTTAGTGGGACAGAGATAATTTCTAAGCTTAAATTCACTTGTGGATACAATATTGAAAAATCTGTAGATCATACCAAAACTTTTATTTTCCGTACCCCATTGAAAAATCTGTAGATCTAGAAATAAATCTGTAGAACTCAGAAGGTTAAGAGTTTTTACTTTGTTGGCCTCTACCTACAGTCAACTAGTCCAGCCTTATCTACGCCGTACCAATGAGTGTTCAGCATGCCTGATGACGCGTCGGTACCGACTTGTCATCTCGCGGCGAAAGTTACGGTGAAACCTATATGTATATTATCCTTCCGTTGGACGTACTTTGAGGTGTTCAAGATAGAAATATGAAACGGAAGTTGCGTCAAGAAGTGTGACGTATAAGAGAACAAAAAGTGTAAAGATACATGACCGCATCTAACCTTACCTAATCTCGACTTTCCCATGGTCACTAATTTACGATAATCTACGAAAAGTGCCAGAAAGCAATAGGGTTTAAGCCCATTCTTCCTGATTTTCAGTTTCCTTATTTACAGTCTAATTTTAAAAATATTAGTTACAGTTACATAATATGTTATTCTGTTTTGTTTACAATTTTGTAGCCTACCACCTTTTGAATCTCGTCTACGACTCTGATTTTTTCTTTCCTTGTTTTCAGAACTAATCTTAACAATGATTTTCAAACCAACGTTGTTATTCATTTTTCAATTTCAGTTTTTATAAATATATTTTTTTGAGCTGAGTATGCTGTTACTATAAACACCTTTTACCCAACTACCCTTGAAAGTTTCCGTAAACAGACAACTGCTTCCACCGTAGTTATGAATGCTAAAAACCACTACAACAGTCATTAAATATTTTCTTTTCTCTTACATCTTTCTTTCCTGGGACAACGACCCTCATGACGTCCATACCAGCACGACATGCAGGCCAGTCGACAACCAGTATCCTTGCCTTCAGTTTCATCTCTAGCCAACAACACTATGATGCCTGTTTTGAACCACTCACACTGGGCACATCGCTCTAGGTTTTCTCCAGGAGGATGCCTCCAAATTTCTTCTCCACATCCGGATGCAGCCTTGGTTTTCCATGGAACAACAATCGACGCTTCATCTTCTTGGCCCCACCAACTCCTTGCAGCCTTCAGGTGACTCCAGTAACTACCTTTCACTCGAGTACCACAGCAGCAGCATTCTCCAGTGGTCCACCTGTATGCAGTTTCCAGCTTCACTACTAGCAGCATGTAGTCTATCATCCAGCCTACCTTCCTTTCTGGTTTCCTCTACAACGTCCTTGCATCACGTCACCACATATTGTAATATTGGAACGGAATTACAACATTCATCACCGTCCTTGTAGAACATGTACCGATATTTGTGATGCGCCGTCCTCCGTTGTAGTATTGGTGGGGTCTACAGCACTTTCCAGATTCATCATCAGCTGTACTGTTTCCAGAGAAGCTCACAACTTCCAGGCACCTCTGCAGCATCTTTCCGGAGCAGTTTTCTAGCAACATTCGCAACGCGGCAGTTTGTCGCAGAGTTTAGCTGTAACTCCGACAATTTGAAAGTGTCTTCAATGTCGGCCAGCTGTTTCTTGTCTCCAGGGAAGTTTCTCAAGTTTTCAGCGCCACTGCAGAGCTCATCCTTCCAGAGCAGTTTTCAGATAGCCAATCTGCTTGCACAACGTAACAGCTTATCACAGTTTTTGGCCTCCTCTGACAATCTGTGACGTTTCTTCAGGTGCAATTTCTGGCTGTCCTGTTTCCAGCGATGCCCCGACATCTACTCCTGTTGCAATTCCATTTGTAACATCTTATGCAGTTTTTAAGCTGTCCTTGCATCACATTTCCATCAGGATTTCTTTCAGATGCTT
This sequence comes from Lepisma saccharinum, assembly GCA_022664845.1. Lineage (NCBI taxonomy): Eukaryota > Metazoa > Arthropoda > Insecta > Zygentoma > Lepismatidae > Lepisma > Lepisma saccharinum. Next base: position 4,726 of record JAGDQP010044479.1, read on the forward strand.
CCAGCGCTCGAATAGTGATTTTCTCTCCAGTCACAAGCTGTTTCTCTGTCTTTCCTGCTTCAGTTTCCGGAAATCCTCCTCCTGTTCTTCCAACAACCATTACTGGTGTTTCTCGAACGCAGTCTTCCCCCGGATCCATTAAATTCTTCAAGGATTCCTTCTACCTCGGCTCCATGATGCCTCCAACAGACTTGTCAGCATTTCACCGTCCAGTTCTGGGGGTCTTGCAACTGCCCGTTTTTGCATTACGCCTATTGCATTGTCCTACTGTTTTTTAAATCTTCTCCAGTGGAGTGTTTTTTACTTTTATCTAATGTCATCCAACTTTTGGGTTGACGACTGTAAGTATATCTTAGCTCAGGTAGCATCTAGGATGCATCGATATTCAATATAAAAATGTAATACATTTAATCTGCATAAAAATTAAGTATGGGTATACAAACTTTAATATGCAGAACTCCCTGGCTAAGCAAACATTATATTATTTCTGAACAGTTTCTGTGTAAATCAAAAGTAACTATTAGGAAGTGCTCTGTGATCTTGTTGACAAGAACCAGTGCAACAACAGAAAAAAATTCTTTCGGTTTCGAGCAAGCTCTCCAGAACAGACGTCACTCAAGATTCACCGATCACTCTACAAACTAACATCGCTTCGGCTCCAGGGGAAAAGGAAGGATAGCAGAAATATTTTCAAAGTCTGTAAGTTGTCTGTAATTTGCCTTGCAAATAAATTTCTTTGAAATATTGTCAGCCAAGGTCTGGTCTCCCATTATGTGACAAAATTGAATGACTATCTTATTTCAATAATATTCATTCAGTTGCATAATTAACTTTGACAGTTTTATAGACTTCTTTACTCGCAATTGAAGACCTGAATCGAAAAACATCCTAAGTCCGCCGGGGAATTTTTTTTAGGAGGTACGAAAAACAGTCCAAGGACTTGGGATGCTATTCTATTCAGCTGAAATTATTTTGTATTTAAAAAAAAAAACGTTTTTAAGTTGGAATTAGGATGTAATATGCAAGTTACAAGTTACAGGTTACAGGTTACAAGTTACAGATTATTAGGATATACCTTGTAACATAGATGTCGACGAACAGAAAAAATGAAAATACGATAAAAGTAGACTAGGAATGTTTTGCAATTCAGGTTTTGAATTGTATTCTGTAATAATGTATCTGATAACAATTTATTGAAGCTTATGTGTTTAGCCATTGTTATCATTTTATTGGCTTCCATGTTATATTGCAAGAAAGTAGTAATTGTTCATAACTATCAATCTGAGCAATCACTCATGTGTTTAGATTAAATTCAAATTAAACAATTATACTACCGATTTATATAAATACAGACTTGTTATAATGACTGTATCTATCATTATTTCAAATTGTTCAATATTCAATCATTGTTTCTGTAATAAAGATTCGATCTTGAATCATTCTCAACACCATTAGTATCAATTCTAGAATCAATATAATTAGTATTAATTAATAAATATTTAATTATAAACACTAAGTCGATTTTCTTTAGATGACACAATAGAATGGGTTTCAATAAACAATCTGAATGTAAATGTAGAAAAATGAAAAATCCTATATTTATATCTTTCTCAACGATATATTGTCCCCCTCCCCCGGGCCCTCTTCCCCCATTATAGTAAATTCTTTAAGTTTCGAATACACTTCTAAAAGTGAATTGTTAGGTGAAACTATAAACGAAAATCTAAAATGGGATATTTTCATTCTTCAACTTAATAATAAAAAACAAAACTTTTCATTATATATATAGATTATAGATTACATGTCTCTCGACAAACTCTGTTCGTATTATATTATGCAAAAATTTATGCTATCAGCTTTGGAAGAATATTTTGGGGTAGATCATATGTTTGTGTAAGTACTTTTGTATACTAAAGAAGGCTGTTCAAATCATTTTAACATGAGTCCTAGGCCATCATGAAAAGATGTGTTTACATCTAAAAAAAATCCAACAGTTTCATGCCTATATATTTATAAGAGCTTCATGTTTACCAAGAAAAATAGTAACTTATTTATTTGTACGACAAATATTTACGCCTATCATACACGGCAATATAGGAACATATTTGTAGAAAGACAAAATTTTGCAACCACACATTCTACTGTTTACTCTGTGTATCAGATTGTACATCAATTACATGAAGAGTATTAAAAGTATTAATAAATTTAAATATAAGTTATTCAGTTTGTTGGTAAATAAGAGTTATTATGCTGTCAATGATTATTTGAATGATGACCCATTTTGCAATAACTTATAGTGATGTTAATTGTATGCAATTTCAAAATTAAATATCTTCTTGTCTCATGTATAGAGACACTGACGAGTCTTACGTAACACAGGTCACGAACTGAATGTACTACACAAACGAATAAATTTCTATTCCATTCTATTATTAAAGTCGACTGCATGATCATGTCAGTTTGTGACGCTCCGTATATGAGAAGTATTGGATAGGTGCATGAATTCGTAGCGTTCAGATACGGGTCTGAAACACTAAGTTGCCAAGAGTTCGTTGTTAGTTATTCCATTGTTATTGCTTGGTTTGCAGAGTTATGGTCATGAAAACAAAAGTGTATTCTAATTCTGAGAACATTTTGTCTATTTTGCAGACGAAACTAGATGGAGTGTCAAGAGGGCAAACTTGAGCATTTAAAGCACATTTTGCTCTTCGAGTTTATCCGAGGATCAAGTGTATCAGGAGCTGCGAAAGCAATTTGTGCTGTGTGATGGGCTAATGCTATTGCTGAAAGTACGGCAAGAAAATTGTTCTGTCGGTTCTGGGAACAACGATCTGACTAATGTAAGTTAAGGAACCATCATATTATGACGGAGTTCACTTAAATCAGTAACTTCACGAGAACCTTCGCCAAACAACACGGGAACTAGTACAACTGATGGAATGTGACCACTCAACCATTGCGCGCCATTTGCATTCGATGGGTAAGGTTCAGAAATTGAGTGAAAGGGTACCACATGTGTTAAGTGACGATAACAAAAATCAGTGTTATTGAAGAACTTTGCTGGGAAACTCTTCCACACCCTCTCTATTACTCTGACCATATGCCGAATAATTTCCACCTTTTCTGCTCTTTCTCTAACCACATTCAGGGGCAAGTCTTTCCTGATGAAACTGCTCTTGAAACTTTTCGAGTTGATTTCTTCAACTCAAAAACAAAGCAGTTCTGCAGTCGAGGCATCGAACTTCTCCCCCAACGTTGACAGATGGACATTCACAATGCAGACAGGCGTTTACATTACTGAGTGAATGTTGTTGTGACTTGTATTGTTAGACTACAATAATAATGTTTCATCTTAATACCTGTATAATTGATTATTGTACTCCTGTCAACTGACGTAATGAAAATTTGTAGTCTTATAAAACGCTATGAATTTATGCACCAATCTAATACTATACAAAAATGCAAAATATTTGGTGCAAAGTTGATTACTTTTATATGGTGCGTTAGAGTCCAATGCTGAACAAAAAGTATTTGATTTTTTTCTAATCACAAAATTTTTTTGTGTAAATCATTAAAGAGAAATATAACGCGTCACAAACCGTCATTCAGAATGCAAGATTTTTTTCAGAACCATTTCCCGTGGCCCCTCACTAAGGAGAGCCCACATGGAAACACTTCCGGTACGGCACAGCGCTCTTTGAGTTAACAGCTCTTTTCGTAAACTAGGGCTGCGCCCCCCGCCCCCTAACACAGCCCAGCTCCCTTCGGACGCACCATACCCCCCTTGCACACCGAGCGAAGGTTTATATACATCCTAGCTTTTAGTGGCCTCTATTTGGTATATTAAATCACTACTTTTATTAAATGTCCTAATGCGTAAATAAAAAAGTTAATTTTCTTACAAAAAAATGTAAAAGTAACCACACCAGGGTTCGATCCCGGGACCTACGGATCACCTTCCCGATACATTATGCATTGGACTAAACTGGGAGCTGCCGAAGAAGCGCTTGTCTGTGTTGCTTATAGTTCAGGCTATGCGCCTGCGCGAGAGCGTACCGGAAATCTTTCCACGTGTGTTCTGGGGCACGGGGAATGGTTCTGAGAAAAATATTGCGTTCAGAATATACTTTTCAACTGTAATTGCCGCGTAACATCTTCGATAATTAAAAAAAATATTCGAATAGGGAATACGAAATGCTAGAAGAGAGATTGACAGTGCTTTCAGGAGGTGACTGGGGTGTATTACTTCCCCGAAACTAAGTCAATCAGCACCCCCAAATTAAAAGCAACTAATTTTGTAATAACAAGGGTTCATTCTTGTTTTACTATAATTAACACCCTCTCCTCTTTTAGCCCCTCTAAAGATCTATAATACCCCAGAACACTTTTCCTGAAAGAGTCACTGAATATTGAGTATCACGTTCTCGATTAAATAACTCGTATACAAAGAAACATTATATATGAGTACCTTAGAATAAAAACACGCCTAGTCCATCGAATGATTTTTTAGGAAAAGCAGGAAAAACTATGGTTTGCTTATTTTATGACGAGTGTTAAAAATGTTTGGGTGTTTATATATTTCAGCTTACTTCTACAAATTGAAATAAAAAGATAAAATCTAACTTATACTATTAGAGAGATTTCAGGTAGGCTGTCGTGGGCTTGGTTGCCTTTTGATACTAGTTTCAGGTGCTTATTTTCTGTCGTGTTTTGTTCAAAAAGGAATAATGATGTTAGAGACTTGAAGGTTTCTTTCTATTAATCAACACGACAGAAAAAAAGAAAATTACGCAACATAAGATTATTACATACAATCGACGCATCTTCTTTCACACAGACTATCCTCCTTAGTTTTCTTTGTAGACAGTTTTTTTTTGTAAATGTTGAGTGTTGGATTCTCCATCCACTTTTCACCAAAGTGTCTGATGATATATTTTTTAACATAAAAAAGAGAGGTCCCAATGGTACAATATTTATTTTATCTGCTGCCCTCTTTTTACAATCCCACGGAAAACACCCATATTTACGTTGCACGAAGTTTCTACTTTTACAAGCACACTAGAGTAGGGGTAAAATAGCGGTTCAAAAACATCAACACTGTTAAATACCATTTACGAGTGCTCCTCGTACTACGAATACCCAAAAGGTGCCTTGCAGTGTTGCCAACTTACTAATTTTATCACAAAAAATAATAATTGAATAGTTAATAAAGTTAATGACTGTTTTACATCATTATCTACATATTATGTATACTCTAGCGATCAAAACACTATGTAAAAAAAAGAATTCTTAACAACTTTTTAATTTTTTTAGTTTTGGGAACACTGATTATTTGATCACGTGGTCAGAAGTGTTTTTATGCTGCAATGGGAGAACTGCGAGTGAATGCTGGAATAGTACCTTACATTATAGACCAAAAGCCGCTTTCATTTTTTACTTTAATGCTGCTTTACACCAGGCGAATGCCGGAATGATACATTCAACACAAGACTTGTGCGCTACTTTCTTCTTTCTCTCTCTATTTATAAATGACTCTAATTGTTTGTAATTAAAAAAGTAAATTTACTGCTGCTTATTACTGCAGGAATGAACTTGTTTCGGATAATATTTTGTTACTGCATCGATGAACTTTTATTGGTTAAAATTCTATGGAAGAATCGAAATTAACTTCCTGTTTATTCGTTTCTGAAAAATGATTTCTCGGTTCAGAATTTTCATGTATTGCTTGCACTTTGTAGTTAAAAAAAAAACTTTTTGAAAAACGAAAGTTGGTTATTGCATAACTAGTAACGGAAGTAGCTAACAATGCGATTTTCATACGAAGGGCAAATTATTATGTTTAGATGTATTGAATAAAAAAGCATTATTTTTTCTTTTATTAGAGATAACAATCACACATGATAGACTTGCTATATTCAATTTTAAAGGATTTCTACAGCTTTCATATTGCAATGTAATATTAGGATGGTGAACAGAATTTAAGTAGATTACATTAATAAAAATAATGTTATTAAAATTGTTCTAAAACTCTTTCATTTTTAACATCATAAATAAACGAGGTTTGAGCTATGGTATCATAGTACAAAAAGTATTCGTAGGAGCTGCTTCTTCGAAGTCCATTATAACTTTAATATTCGTTCTTTCATTTACTACTACTTGCTTTCGTTTACTAGTGTTAATAACAACCATGGGACGATTCTCGATAAACTCTGTTGGTGAATAAAACATATCAGTATTCTTTTGAGTCACACGCTTAAATGCTGTATAACTATCATACATTTTAAGATAA
>JAGDQP010044480.1:0-15894 GCA_022664845.1 Lepisma saccharinum
ATAATGTTCAAGACAATGTTTCGAAAGGATTGCTTTTCAGTTATGGAACATTTGCACTCGTAATTGCACTGTCATGCTGGTTGTATGGTCATCCTCTCACTAAGTGTTTGCAACAATGGTGTCGATTTCAGTTTGATTGCAAGCACTGTACAAGTAAAGTACTCACATTACATGTAAGAACAATAATTTTCACGTTAATATTTCTATTTGCTTTGTGGGTAGCTATTGGTTTTCTAACAGACTGGTCTACTGTGGAATGTGGTGAACTGTTTTCTTATATTTTCGCACTGTTAAATGCTAGCAGCTGCGTATTCACTGTAACTATGTTTATGGTGTTTTGTAAAACTTGCAAATTATCTTCGAAGTATCTCAGACAAAACATAGTACTCACTCTTCAAGGTAATTCCGAAGGCTCTTTTAGATTTGTAAAAGAATATAGAATGTTATATGAATCCATCTTCAGTTTAACAGCAACAACAGGTAAATGTTTTTCTGGACCATGGATGATTATTTTCCTGGGTATGTTGGAAACTCATATCATGTCATGCTTTGCTTGTGCAGTGGGAATACTGGACAATTTTGATAGAAATTACGTGTCTTTTATTGTCATCAGCATTTTCACGTTGTTTGGGTTATTGGTAGTTTGCTGCTATGCCGATGCTGTTCCATGTGAGGTAAGAAGTTACACGTTGCTTACTGTTATAATGTTTTAAAAGGTGTTCTGTGTAAACTTGGTTCCTAAAATGTCGAACATATACGATCTTTATGTTGTTTCATGCATCAGTCTCTTGCTTATGTTCAGAGTTAAATTAATTGTGTTTTAAATTTTTAGTTATATAAGCTATTGTGTATAGTAGCAGCTCGATCCGTCACTAGTGTGTGGGGGGGAAGTGTGTATGTGAGTTTCTATATAACATTCTATTACAGCGTTATGTGTATGTATCATTACGCAAAGAAAAATATACTGACATCGACTGGTAAGTATATTAACGAGATTGTTCACAGCACAGAAAATGATATTTTCGATAAGTGCTGTTTCTTATAGGGATCATATGCATTAGTATTACACCTTTGTTGAAATTCTAATAGGACTTATTGTTTGATCACGCGTCGAATATTTAAGCAATTGACGATTTGTTAATAACAAAGAATCACACATTTCGTTCAAAACCACTCCACCACAGGTTGCTGGTTTAGAAAGGATTATGTTAGATACTCTCCCGAAAATTATTATACTGAAACTGCTTGAGACAATTGGTGGTAAGATCATTTGTTCGAATAGTTTTAAGCTATTTGTGGGATTAAGGAGTAACTATACTATCAGGCCTGGGTGTTGTATTATCGGTCAGGGGAATGATATTTCATAATAGATGTGCAACTGCAAATGTAGTCAATTGTCTTGTATGATATGTACCCTGTTTTGCCTCATTTTACATTCACTGTGGTTAGCAATTTACAACACGGAAGAAGAGGGCTGAATATGTTCTTGGTACAAAAGAAAAGGAAAGTATATAAAGAGCACATGAGAATTTTATTCTTTTAATATTTATTTATTTACGAATAAGTTCCAAATACAGCACATGTCGGTCATTTTACATCGAAACATTAACAGAGGTTACAACAACAACAAGAAATTAAACAACAATATATACAACAATGTCAAGATAACATATTGACAAATACAATTTGTTTATATGAACCCTAAAAGTGCTCTCAGAAGCAAAATTATCAAATGTCTGCGGCAGAGAATTATATTTCGTGGTTATTCTGTTTAGCAGTGACCCACGAACCAAGTTTATTCTAGGTTTGTTTAAATAAAACAGGGATACATTTCGCGTTCGTCGGATAGGTACACGAAAGTTGATTTGTGAAAATACGGTCTCACATTGAATATTACCTTTAACAATTGTGTGCAAGAAAAGAAGAACGCCAAAGTCGGAATGAGCTCTTGCTGATTTTATATTCGATATTTTCATTAAATCCGGATTAGAGAACGCACGTAATTTGGGATCTCTAGCTCTCATTATAGCAACAAAGATATTTATAACAGATCCTAGCTTAGTAAGATGCGTGGGACATGCCATGGACCATATTGGCGATCAATACTCAATAGTAGCTGGCACATAGGAATTGTAAAACAAGTTAAGCGCAGACTGATTCTGAATTTCTGTGAAGAGATAGAGCAAACCTAGTTTCCTCATAGCCCTTCGAGTAATATGAGTAATGTGTTCAGAAGAAATGAGCTTGTTGTCAATAATAACACCAAGGTTACTGAAGGAAGAAACAGCGTTTACATTTATATTTAAATGGGGTATGAGTGATGAATTGCGTCTCTTTTAAGGGAAATAAAAAGAGCTGAACATTTATGAGAATTTAGCTTTAAATTCCAGATATCGCACCATATAACAAATTTAGATATGTCGTCTTGAAGGCTTAAGGCATCGTGTGGAGCAGATATTTGTCTTAAAGTTTACAGTCATCGGCGAATAGGAGAATCTTACTTGAGGAGTATGAAAAAAGCGTAGGTAGGTCATCAATATATAATAAAGACAACAGAGGTTCTAGAGCACTCCCTTGGGGAACGGGAATAAAGCTCGATGAAGACCCAGAGACTATTACACGTTGTTGCCTACTATGAACGTAGTTCTCTAACAATTGAAGTAATTTGCCATGAATATTAAAACTAGTACATAATTTATAGATGAGATAAGGATGACTGATGGAATCAAAGGCCTTAAATAAGTCGAAATATGAGACATCTAATTGCGAATTATTGGAGATGCATTGAATGGCATCAGTGAGTAGTATTTATCTAATTGTTTTGTGTTGAAGGAAGCAACATGTGTGGTGAAATGCCTTATGACTCAGGTTGCTGATTTTCAAAATATTAGAATTGCTAGTACACAGTGAACTGCATTCATTTAACTTGAGTTACAGCGCATGTAACAGGGACCTTCTTAATATTTCAGATGCTGCTGATGAAGTATTAAATCTATTCAGACAGGAAACTATTACGTAATCGAATAGCTAACACAGAAAATGTTAAGCCAACTAATACCTATTAAACGAAATATAGGTACTATTTTTACGAATATGGGTTCAGAGTACTTTAAATAATGTTTCTAAAAATCCCATCCGTGCCTTCTGTTTACGTTACCTTAAATTGACCAAAGCAATCTTCTTCCTGATCGTGTTAGTATTTTATGAAGGGGGAAACGTTGTAAGTGAAAGGCAATCTAGTGATTACAAGGTTGTTCTTGATATTGCTAACAGGCTAACCGAAGGTTGTCACCATATTATTTTACCACCCTAAGATGGATGAAACAGTAAGAAAAAGTATAGTGCATATATTACAAAATAATCCTAAAACACATTAGATGTTATGCTCATGAAATTTAGAAATAATCCTTTCTAATGAATTAAACAAAAAGGCAACTAATAAGGCACTTCCCTGAGAGTTAGTTTCTATTTCTTTGTTATAAGCATAATGAGCAGTCAGACAAGTGGAATACATACGTAATAAACCGTTGGTAACGCAACGTATTAATCTAAAAATTAAGAATACATAAATATTATACCTGGAAAGCCTTCTTCTCGAGTTTTATCTCACTCGCCTATCATTATGTTTCAATGGCTTAAACAGATGGTCTACTGACTTATTTTAAGAAATATAAATTTCATTATCGTCGCCTTAAACAAATTTCGAAATAAAGTCAGGGTCCTTTACAGTTGTTTTGTAATTGTTCATAAGACAGACACCTTGTAGATCAGATCTTCATAACTTGATTGGATAGAAAATTGCGCTTACATGACGCGATGTAAGCTGAATCATTCCACCGAATAACGCACTATGGAACATTGTGGAATGTGCTACGATACCAGTGGTATCATGCTGTGCTGAACAATACTGACATACTGTATACTTAAATGCTCGTTTCGCCATTGGCTAGTATACTGGCAAACAGCTCTCTTAGCGGTACAACGCTGTATGTGCAAGGAAGACGGCGGTTCGCAGTGAAATCACATTATTTGCTGAAGTGTGCCATAGAACGTTATTCTCTGGAATGCTTCAATTGAAAATTACTTGGTAAAACATGAGCATAACCTAATTAGGTAAGTTTACTAATTAAATGTACTTTGATTTTAGTTATCGGTAATTAATCAAATGGCGGTTGGCGTTTGACCTGATTGGAGAGTTCGTTCGAAGAATATTTATTTCCTGATACGTTCCAACTATAATTGTTATTGACCATTGGTGATCATTATACAATATGAAATAGAATTACAAGAAATATTAGGTACATGCATAAGGTAATCCAAACGTGAAGGCTGAAATTAATAACAATTGAAAGTCATTACTCCGAACACATAAAGAACATTGGAAAGATTTATTGAAATATTCTGTAATATAACGTAATACATAAACAGAGTTTTCCAAATATTTACCTCAGTTTCACCAAACAATGAACTCCACACAGAATTAATGAGAAAGGCATTTCCGTAGAATTTGCTCAAACTTCGGATTTTGATAGCTTAAAACATGATGGTAGAAAATACCAAAGAGCACAAACCAGAAAAAATATATTCTGAGCTTCTGCAAAGCTAAATAAGTGTGACGTTTCTTATAATGTCTTTTTTTTTAATACGTGTCCCATTTTTGCTTCTTATTGTACCTCTGAAATTGTACCAAAGGATTTAGGTACGTGCGCACCTAATGCACCAATCCTCGACTATAAGGTACATCAACTTTAGTATTGTACAATATAAATAATGCTCGCAATCCAGATCACAAATATATCATTACGGTAATTGGCCCATAATTAAAATAAACATTTTTTCTGTCCAATAAGGAATTCTGTTTCATTTTATTAAAACCCTTGATAACAAAAATTGACCTTATAATCACGCATTCTCCGTTAGACCATCCGTGTCCCAAAAAATAAATTTCAAAAACTAGAAAGTGTTAAGAGGTTCCTAAGATGTCGTTGGGAAGGTCTTGTCTAGGCTAGATCAGAACCACGAAAACCGTAATGATTGGTGAAATGGGCCAGTCTTGCCAACCTATTTTTAAATCAAATTTTTAAGTTGCTTCTATTCCGCTGGACAGATATGTATAAAAAAATTGGGACACACATTATCAAGTATCCTAGTTATCAGTGTTTCCAACGTACCTTGAAAAATATTTTCAAGAACCTCATCCCACAAGATCAATGTGAAAGTGTCTTTTCGGTTAAATTCATTGGAACTTTGTTCGGGAATTTTGATATTTTATAATATTCTGACAAAACAATCACTGGGCAGAAGTCACGAAAACTGAATTCAGAACTTCTACAAAGTTACAAAACGTTAATTAATTAACAACATTTTTAACGATCCCTCACTTAGGTTTTTAGATTATTCTGCAAATCTGCGTTTTGACCTGGTATTTATGGAACCTGAATCTCTATTTTAGTAAAAGCTGTTTTCTAGATTTAAGCATCATAACTTATTTCTTTGCGTGGTTTAAAACGGATTACTTTTAATGATCCAAACATATAACAGAGGGTCAGCTTTTTCTATGCAAGTATAGTTATCGGGAATAAAACCACCTTTTAGACGTCAATAGCATCGAAGAAAATTTAATCTGTTTATTCGCAGTGCATGACACACATACCGTTCTTTATTTATCTTGAATCGAAAATTTGAAAATTCTCTTGGATTTTGAATCGAAAATTTAATGTTAAATTCCAAGAGAGTGGTAACAGGCCCTTATGCTCTTTCTAAATGACATGGTTTGAGAATTTTAAAACTATCATCTACAACACTCTTAAAATCTCCTTATTCTCAGCACTGTAATTTCTAAGGTCATCCATCCGAATTATCGTGTATCTTTACTTCACAATCATAGAAGTTTGGTCCCCTCACAAAGTTTAATAATTAACTAGTACTTAACATTTTAGGTGATCTTTCTCGGAAGACCACGAAAATAATTATCCTAATAATGGTAATTCCTGTATGACAATAAAAAGGGTTTCTATGCACTGAATGAGATCAATACATACTACAGAAATTGGTGTTAATGATATTTTCGCCTCTTAGGACAAATAAATTCCGCTCGAATACATATAGCACAATATTTAATTCTCATCTTGATGTTTTTAAATATTTTCGTATTAAATTTAAAATGATTTTAACGATGTTAAACTTAAAATAATGTCAGTATCTTGGCCAGTGTATTATCAATTCCTTAGTATCACAAAGGAAAGGGGTAGCACAGAGAGATCTTGAAACATTAAAAATGTATCCTTGAAGTGAACATAGTGTGTTGGAATACGTTAGTAAAATCGGTAAAAATGTGAAGGCAAGATGGAGTTTTAAGGAGATGCCTTTTGTTGTTAACAAGTAGTATCGTATATTAACTTTCACCCCTACTATGCCTGGAGTACCAATCCGAGCGTAGTTCTTTCACGTTAATAGTAGTTTCGTCATAAGAACCTAATTGGTCAATTAGAAAGGCTAGCTCTACTAAAACAGAAATGAACAAAATATTCGACATGCAATTGAAGGATTTACACATTAACAATACTAAGAATTGCAACTTATATCTTCAAAGAAAATGAATCAAATGATGCATTTATTAGAGACAGTAAAATGACAAGTCAATTCTGAACCGATTATAAATATGTGAAGCTATACATGGGAAACGAGTCTCTACCAGTAGGGTAGTAAGGTTATCTCTTGTCAAGTGGTGCAAGGATATAAGAAAAATCATTTACAGTCCTTAAAGGCACTTAGGCATTTGGTAAGGGTTCAAATCCTCTTGGGATACATTTATTTCAGCTTTATAAGAAATCATTTTAACAAGAGCTCTAAGTATCATACTGCGAAGGCTACTAATAGGTTTAGAATGCATGTAATCATTCGAAATCGACAAACAAATATAGTATTTTAACACTCGGAAAATATTAGTGTTTTCATAATTCGTTGAATAAGCCTACAAAATTTCCGTGTGAGTTAAAATCATTACAATATATAGGGAAGCCAAGGGACACACAAAACGTTGACGAATACAAAAGTTCGTGGAAATATTTTGTGTAAAATTCGAAATATATGTGAAACAAAATTGTTACGTTTTATAGATGGACATATTAAGATCCATGGCTTCATCATACAAAATACAACAGTATTGCGTCACGTATATTTCAGGTTATAAGCGGCGAGATTTGATAAGTTTCCGGTTCATCAAGGAAAGAGAACGCCTATAAACCAGTTGATTCTATTTTACTCAACATAGTCCCCAAGAAAATGAACAATGTTATTGCAACAATCATACAAGTTTTGTAAACCCTTAAAAACTAACAATCGTGTTTCTCAAACCAGCTGATCAAGAATGATATTACGTCATTTTTGTCCTCAAGTGAAACTCCTTAAGATGTCCTTTAGGTTGGCAATAGATACTAGACACAGGGAGCAAAATATGTGGAATACAGTGAATGATGCAATTCATACCCCATTCAAGAAGTTTCTGCAGTGTTACCCTTCAATTGTTACTTTGATTATTGACTTCCAGGAAAAAGATGCCTTTGGAAGAATTCCCCTGTTTTTTTCTTCCATCCTGCATGAAATCTGTCCAGCACTGTTATAAATTTATCTGAGTCCATTGTTTAATCAATTTCCAGGTATTTAGTACGAAAGGTGCCATCCCTATTATCCACCTACAAAAAGACATTAATTTGCCTGCTGATTTTTGCCTCCGGAGCTTTATCAGATGTTCTGAAGGCTCGTGGTGCCACTCCATTATATGATTCTTTGACTCAGGATTACAGTGATGATCCCATGTTTAAGCTATCGCCACTAATCTTTGCACAAAACCATTTTCGTCTCGTCTAAAATGTCCCAGTATTGCTTTAGATGCAAACCTTCCATTCTGTTTGTCATCAGCAGTCAGGCATTTCGGCGCCCATTTTGCTGAGAGGTTCCTCATAACCAACTCGACATTCACAATGTCGTGTAGCCGTTCTACACAAATACCTCAAAATTCAGTAATTCGTTCTGATGCCTGCTCGTCGATTAGCACAAATCCGTTTATGCACCAGGTCGATATCTTCAGAAGTAACCACGTTTTTTTTGTCTTTGGACACGTTCGTCAAGTTCAGGGAAATATCTTGAAATCTGCAACTCGTTGCTTCACAATGCTATAGCAAAGCCAATCATTCTCTTGTGAAGATAATTTTTTAGCACAACTCGCTTTTCTGATTTAGTAAAATTCATTTATCTAGGAAAAATTTACACTTCTCATCTGCAATAAAAGAAAGCTATATATGTTAGAGTGTAAATATATTGTCACTTAGAAAACATTTTTCAATCTAATCCTAAAAGGATGGTATATCTTCAGCTCCTTTCCTTGCAGGTTAGTTTGGAAACATCAAATATTTCTCGTATATAATAAATACCTTGAATTTTTCATTGGTGAATGACACTTTTGCCTCTGCCTTCTGGAACCGATGTATACTTTTAACGTTGTTATGCCTTTATCCTAATTTTAGTTTGTACTTCAGATGTTAATGTTTACAATTATCGAACTAATATGTATTTTTTATTAGCATATCTAGCATTATATTTAAGAATTAAACAAATTTTGCATATAATCATGAACATATCAAATATGGCGATTATATTACACTGATTGCAAATTAACGTACCAAATTGCTGCAATAAAAATTACTGAGGTGATCGATTTTTATGTCACTTTCAACTCTCACGAACATAGAGAGATGAGATTTAAAGATAATGAAAATGTAGATTGAAAACAGCAAAATAATCAATTAAACATGTAAACAATACACCCCATAACAATTATCCATTCATCTTAGAAAATTTAATAGAATATAATAATCAACAATAATAAAGAAAACAATTGTGATAAGATCGGCCTGAGCCAAATGCTATAAAATAATTAAATTCAAATTCAAATAAGATAAAAATTAATTATATGGGCGGTAACCAAACCTATTATAATAAGATAAATATAGTATAGGAGTGAGTCATTGCCATTTAATTCAATAAGTTATTGTTAGGGTCAAAATAGTGATGGATATTATGAAGGTGTGTATTTGTTTGTCCATGTCAGGCATGAATTCAAGCATAAATTCTATTAGATTAGTTTTCAAATATTCACTGATGAAGATTGCATCGATTTCGTTAATAACCTTGTGGATGAGGACCTAACACTAGTGTATTTTAGATTCTTCTACGTTTTATGCAGTTATAATTTACTTTCTTTTTGTAGCTTTGTCATCTTTACACCATGTTTGTCCTCACTGCCCACAATTCATTGCAAGTTCCAACACACTGCCATTGTATAATATCTGATATTTGGCCTTTCATAAGATTTGGACAAATTTCTGGTTGTTTCCCATTTATCATTGAAAAACAATCACCACACATTCTAAAGTTTTGTCCCTTTTTATGTGTTTACTCTGTTGTCCTTTATCTTCTCTCTTCCTATTGTACTTTACTCATAATACAGGATTATTCTGGCATTTATAACGAAGAAAACGTCCAGGACAAAGTATCGAAGGGATTGTTTTATATGTATGGCGCATTTACTCTCTTGATGGAAATTTCTTGCCGGTGGTATGCCAACTCTCTTTCTAAATATTTGCAACGATGGTGTCGCTTTCAGACTGATTGTCAGCACTGTACAGGTAACTTATTTACCTTAAAAATGAGACGAACAAGCTACACTTTTATATTTATTTTCGTTTTATGGATTATTACAGCTTTCATATTAGACTATGTTGTTTACGAACGGAGGGAGATAGTTTCGTTTGTTTTCTCAATGTTAAGTGCAAGCAGCTGTGTATTCAGTTCTACTATATTTATAGTGCTATGCACAAGTTGTAAACTATCTTTTAAATATCTCAGAGAGAACGCTCTATTCACTCTTAAATGTTCCTCAAAACGCTCTTTTAGATTGCTAAGGGATTATAGAAAGTTATATGATTCCATGTTTCACATTACATCGACAACAGGAAATTGTCTTTCCGGACCATGGACGATTATGTTCTTGTTTCTATTGGCAGCTCATATTATTTCGGGTTTTGCATTTGCAGTGGGCGTATTTGATAATTTTGATAAAAATTGCGTATCCTTTTTTACTATGAGTCTCTCTTCATTGTTCGGAATATGGGAGGTTTGCTTCTATGCTGATTCTGTGCCATGTGAGGTAAGTATGTAGGAATTTAATGTTGTCTCATATATAAGTATCTTGCCAATTTCGAATGTCAAATTAATTATTTTGTTTTATTTTTTTATAAGTTGATCTTGCAGCCTATCCTACCGCTAGACTAATAGAAATTGTTTTTCGTCGAGTATTGTTTTGAAATTTTAAACAAGGTTTAGGCAGGTTAAGACTATTCCCTTACTGTAAATATTTTTTGGTTCTGTTGTTGAACTGATGAAAGTTTTAGAAACCTCAAAACTAACAGCTACAGGATTCGAAACAGTATGGCTTTCAATGGTGATCTTACGCCTGGAACCGTAATCACTAAGTCAAGTGTGAATCAGTAAATTCAAGAGTTTTAGTTAAGAAGCAATATCTACCATCAAACAGTGAAAAATAAATATTACGTATATCATGGTTAAGGAAAGTTAGAAAATACATTCTAACTAGGATACATAGAGAATAATATTCTAACTTAAAATTTATTTTATTCAGTTTGAAGCGTACATAAGATGGAATCAGTTCTACATAATAACGATTCAAAAAGGTTTCTCAAAAAAAAAACTTTAACACTTATTTTCGAGGTGCGGAAAAGTGGCCGTTGGCTATGATAAAAAAGATAGAAAAAATATTTTCAGAATTGGATAACATCTAACGATCATCCATAGCGTCTTAATATTTTAAAAAATCATAACTATTAGGTTTTTGGAACATTTAAGAAAATTACCTTATTATTTTAGACGTTTAATGGTGCAGAAAAGTTCCCATTCGTACTGACAACAAGGAAAATAAAAAATAGTTAAAATCAAACATCATCTTCCGATCTCGCACATGACTTAAAATTCACCAAAAAATATTTTTGCTTTTTCGTAAATTGTAGAAATAATAGCCTTTTTATATTTGAAGTCTTATTGTCTTGCAGGTATAACACGTGCCTTCATGTCATTTTATCAATAGCAACTTTTATGATCATTTAATATTTATCGTATATTACATTGAAAAGTGAGATTCGGTACAGTTCTTTCATGTCCACACCAGCCTGTTGGATTCCCTCTGTCTTTGAATATGTAATAATTATTTTTCATTCTTCCTTTCTGTAGTGATATAAGAGTAGCAGCGTTCTATGACTTTATTTTTGTCCTAGCAGTTTCGTGATATTCCCGGTTAATTTTGCTATTTTATCCTGTGAGAAGTTTTGTGCTCACATGTTTGGCCACGACGGAACCATATGTGCATATCAACTGTTCTCAGATTCTGAGGTTTTCATTTTTTATTATTTACTATTCTTTCCTCCCGGTATACCGGTTTTTGTGGATTACGGTTTCAGCCCTCTGATTTCAGTATCTCTCTATTTTCCTGTTGTTTTTTGTTTGGTCTCACATTCGGAGTAGTTTATGTGCTTTTCCGGTTTTCTTGTTCGGATCTAGTAATCATTGTTTGTAAACTTACTTCTTCTTCTTATCTGGTTTACATAGTCTCCATTACATTGTTTTGCCCCTTAGAAAGTCCGATTTTTTCTTTGTAATTTAATTTAACTCTTCTATTCTTTATTTAATTTATTTGTGTTGCGAATTGCATAGGCTGTTCCCCACATTTGTTCATTGGTTGATATGGAGCATAGGTTTCTAAGGGCAGGTCCATAGACATATGCTGGCATAGGTCACAGGTATAGATTGTTTCTGTAGCTGTGACCCTTTTGTACAATGATTTCTTTCCACTAAGGGTAATGCAGTTATTACATTAGAACCACCAGCTCCAAGTTTAGTGTAAGGGGTAGTGGGTACAATTGGGCTCTCGATTTTTAAGTTGATTTGCAACTTTTCCTGTGGTGTGTTCAAGTCTTTTTGATGTTCATTGGATTATTTTATTTAGAAGATTCAAGTCTCCATATGTGTTGAATATCGTTTCCTTCTCAGTTTTCTTTGCAGAGAGTCAGTTTGCCCTATTTTTTCGTTACACGGTACTTTCACTATGTATTACATCCCTCTCGAATCTCTAAAGGTGGGACTGCTTTTCAAAGCCATTGGAACGCTGTAATTAATCAATCTTCCTTAATCTCAGGATCGTATAGAGTTCGTGGATTCAAATTTAGAATGAACCTTTTAAGTAGAACTGAATATGATATTATCCCGCTCAGAAGATAGCGTGGTCCAAATCAACACAGTTCCCGCTCTCCAGTGGAGGCTACACTTCTTTCGTAAAACTCAGTTTAAGACAACAAATAAGCTAAAGGTACTTTTCAGTAACCGCACATCTCAATTGTACTTCTAAAAGGAGTAAAAATCACATCCTCAGAAGATACGAAATCTGACTGAAAACGAATTTATTATCTCTTGCATAGAAAATCAGATGGTTTATAATAAAACCAAACTGCTTCAGACTGTATTTTAGCCGTAGGTAGAACCCATCAGAGAGCTGAGCCTTCTATTTAGTGAAGGGATTTTAGGATACTGGGATAGATGTACTTACAAGGTTATTCTGTTAAGAGGTATTGGAATACTTTATTTATTTATTTATTCAAAATCATAATTTATTATAGGCCCTTAAAAGCTTTGCTCATAATCACACTGTTTAGGTATGATTATTTTATGATTATGGGATGAGGGATGGATATGAGGTGCACTAAAGGTCAAAACACTTCAGTACACTTAGAGACGGATTATAATTTTCTTCTTATCCTGGGGCGACTCTGGACAAAACGATATAGACAGTTGAAGCAGTGATAGTACATTTATGATCACTGTGAATGTATGAAGGTGCAAGATAATGAGAAATATCTGGTATACTGTATGCTGAAATAAACGAAAGTCTGGATAATTTGGTCTCGTTTAATACTGGTATACAGTGAAAAGAAGGTATAAGTATGTTGTTCTAGTGGATGATGTATTTCGTGAGAATGTTCACGAGGGAAGAGGGGTTCATTTCGAGATTTTGTGAATGCATTTGATTCGTAGATCTTCTAAATGTATTAGTAAGTGAGGGAAAGTGATGCAGTCATATAACTCTTGAGTCGGACTGAGTAGTTTCACTCTGTAACCAATGCGTAGTGCATGTCGTTCCAATATATGAAGTCTTTTGTAAAAGCTTCGGTTGGCGGCATTCCCGGCTGTGAATCCATAAGTAAGAACAGGTCGGAGGAATGCTTTAAATTAATTAATTAATTACAATGTGTGGCTTAAGACCCCAAGTGGTGCCTGTCAGTCGTTTGAGCAGATTTAGTATATTGCAGGCTTTACTAATGACGTTTTGGAGATGAGTGTGCCATGTTAATTTAAGATCAACTCTGAGTCCTAAGTAAGTGACTTGCTTGGAATATGGAATGTGCGTATAACTTATAGTGAGAGTGAGTTTGTTTGGATGTTGTTTAACACTGGAACGACGTTTAGAAGGAATAAAGACTATGGCTTGTGTTTTATGAGAATTACTTGTTTGGCCCCATTCGTTGCACCATGATGAGAAGGTTCGTTCATAGTTCGGTTGATATGTTGTATTGATTTACTAAAGGCGTGGAAGGCGGTGTAGTCTGCGTATTGAAATATGTTGATATTATGAGGTAAAGGTTGAGCATCTGCAACTAATAGTAAATTGAGGAGTGGGGAAAGTAGCGAACTTTGGGGGACACCACAATGTATAAAGGTAAGCAAGAAAGTTCTGCGCTTTTTCACCCACCACCTTCGAACATCGATATGTCACCTAAGACGTACCTGGAAGATCAAAAATAGTCCCCATCAGCATCGACGACCTTCTGGCAACGTTCTGGAAGGCCATGGATTCCATCGCGGTAGAACTTGGTGGGCCGTGAAGCGAAGAAGGTATCAAGTGCATTTTGCACCTCTACTAGGGATTTGAACTGGCGTCCTCTAAGGTGATTGTCCAAGGAATGGAACAGGTGAAAATCGGAAGGTACAATGTCGGGGAAGAATGGCGGATGCAATAGTGTTTCCCATCCAAGGCGTAGAATGGTGTCCCGGGTCATCATAGCCACGTGGGGCTTAGCGTTGCCCTATAACATTAGGACCCCTTTGCGATTCAGAAGTGCTGGCTGCAGAGTTTTGAGCTTTTCTTGAACACGGCTCAACTGCTGGCAGTACACAGTTGCATTGATGCTCTGACCAGCTGGTAGTAGTTCCCGATGCACGATGCCGCGAGCAGTCTACCAAACACACAGGAGGACCTTCTTCTGGTGGAGTGCTGGTTTCGGCTGTTTTGGAACCGGTTCATGGGATGCTAACCAATGATGATGGGGCCGTGGAGCTTCGTACAGGACCCACTTCTCATTACATGTCAACACCCTTTCCAGAAATGGCTCCTTCCTCAGACGAGACAGCAAAGAAACACAGGAGTCTGTTCGCGTTGCCTTCTGGCCCGGAGTCAAATTATGTGAGACCCATCGACCCAACTTGTAGTGCTTCCCAAATGCTGCCGAATGGTTTCTTCACTCACATTGAATTGTAGTCCCAGTTCCTCACATGTCTGGTCACTGTTCGCCTCAATTGCTGCCTGAAGATCTTCATTTGGTACCTGTGTTGGCCTTCCTGCACGTGGTGCGTCTTCGAGTGTTTCGTCACCGTCCTTAAACTTGGTAAACCACCGCTGCACTGTCCGCGTAGTCACGACACCCTCACCAAAGGCCTGGCATATCTTCCGCCCCACTGCAGCTGCGTTTGACCCCAGTTTGAACTCGTACAGCATACATGCCCTTATGACGCTCTGTGGAGGTCTCATGTTCACTCTGTCCTTCCGCACGTTCACGGTGTAACTGAACTTCCACAACCAGGTAGTATGCTGGCTATATCCACACCAACAACTGACCTTTGCCTGATCTCCATTCACATTCAACTCACGGTGTGAGGGCCAATTGAACACATACCTCCACATAAAGCGACAAAACTTTCTTGGTTCCCTTATAGAAAGATCGGATGTGAGGTGCTACAGTTTATGGAGATATATCCGATGCGGTTGATTTAGAAATTAAAGACAAATCTGATGATTGTGAAACGAAGGCGGAAGTGTTGAAACTTCCAGAGTAGTGCTGTGTGCCAACCCTTTTCAAATGCATTCTCTAGGTCAAATAGTACAATACATGAAGGATATGAAGAAGTGCTTGCACATGAGAATTCATATTACTTGTGTTGTGTGAGAGTAGTTCACGATATGTTATTTCCGTCACTTTGATGTGTTGCCAGTATCTATTGGTTTACCTTATCATCCACTAAAAAGAATCCAGTATAAAGGTGACTTTGTATGAGGATTGTACTAAGTCAACTTTAGATCAAAAAAGAACTACAGTGATCTCTTACTTCACGTGTGACTGTCGTCATTCCAATACAAATTCCTTATTAGGAAATTGATAGAGCGGTAATGAAGATTCCTGTTGATTCCATTACTTCCACTAGCCTGCCTTCACCACAAACCGAGTGCTCGTGCTGGCAACACTTGTCAATGGTTCTCATGTATCCAGTTACGTTCATCCGACATGGTACCAAACCTTTAAAGGTCATAGCTTTTGGAAACCGTCGTAGTAGTACCAAGCAAAATTTGGTGCTGTGGATATCAAAGGTGACTTCTAACTTCCCCTCTCTCATCCAACTAAAAGTGTGAAGCATTCACGAGAAAAAATCACGTCTTAATGTGTTGAAAAAGACATAACTTGGGAAGTTTTAAATTGCGCAGTGGAATGTTAGTGTACA
>JAGDQP010044482.1:0-14639 GCA_022664845.1 Lepisma saccharinum
TTCTCTCCTCTCTTGTTTCTTTTGCCAAATCCAAAGTTTCCCACTTTCGTGTCACTGCTCTGCTTGGTTCCTACTTTCGCATTGAAGTCTCCCATTACAATTTTGTAATGCGATTTGCTACTATCCAAAATCTTCTGAATCTCCTCGTATAGGTCTTCGACTTCCTCCTCCGGGTGCGAGGTTGTTGGAGCGTACACTTGTATAATTTCCATACTGTATCTCTTGTTAATTTTTATTACTACCCGTGCGATTCTATCTGAAATTCCTTCAATTTCTGTGATTCGTGACTTCAGGTCTTTATTAATTATAAAGCCAACGCCTGTCGCTTTTCCAGTTTCTGTTCCTTTGTAGTAGAACGTGTGCCCTGACGGTAGTTCCAACTGTTCTTCATTCTTCCTCCACACTTCTGATAGTCCTATGATGTCCCACTTAATCCTCTTAAGTTCATTCTGCAGTTCTTCTAATTTGTCCTCTCCTGCAAGTGACTTACAGTTGAGGGTCGCAACGTATAGGTCCGTTCGAGTTGCCGTGTCGGTGTCCTGGCAGTCTACAGTCCAAACCCGGGCATTTTGACCCTCTGACTTCCTGCAGGACTGACCGCTGCCGTTGCCAGCTGCATTCCGTCCTCCGGGTAATGAGGGCCTCCGAGGCTGTTTCCTTGCTTGTACCATCATATGTAAAGAAAGGAGGGGTGCTGACATTTGACTCACCACGCTGTCAGCTAATGCGGGTTGGTGAGCAGCCCATCCATGTTCGTTCGCCAAGCAGTTGCTTGGGTACTAACAGGCCCCACGACGTGAACGTATGGATTGGACATTAGGCGTCTACCCCGGTCGGTTCCCTTAAGTCTCAGCAAGAGTAATTAAGGGGTCTCCTCCCAGTTAGTGGCAAAGCCTTTTGGGGCGACAGTCCCGGTTTCCCGGTCCTGTCCCGGTTTCCCATATTTATAGTTATATCAATAATAACTGATAACGAAAACTCTGAAATTATTTAGCTGAAAATGAATAAAACTATTATTTGTGAAACTTGTTTCTTTTTCAACGGAGTTAAGACGCTTTACAAGTAAGCTTCTTCATATATGGGAAGCAGTCATAGACAGGAGAATGGGGAAATTCTTCCTTCCTTTCATATGATGTGGATAAAATTTGCAGAATATAAGGAAATGCAACAATCTCCCCCCACTCCGCCCCGGGAGATCTTTGATTCATCACTGGGTCCGCGAATGAAATCATGTACTGTATTTTCAAACAATAGAAAATGTATTAACCAGTTTCTTCACTAGTTGATTTATTAATCTGTTTTATTTGTTACTGTTGTCAAGTTAAATATTATGGCGTTCTCACGTTAAGTTCAGTGCACCTGTAGTTAGAACTTGTTCGTCTTCTGATTTTACGCTCACTCAGTGGACCTTATGTTTTCCTTATGTTTAAAAAAATAAACAAGAAAACAATTGTTTTAAACAACAACAACAAAAAAAGCAAAAATGCCACAAATAATGTGAACTTCATAGTGACGACTCAACATATCAAACCATCTGCGCCAACCTTATATCATCTTCGTCCCGCAATCAAGGGGTCCCGGGTTCGATTCTCAATGGTGCCACAGAATTTGTCTAAAGTGCAAACCGAGCAGTGGCTCGGATGTCACTGCAAGCAGTAGGTCCTGTCCCTCACAACCTTACTGTTACATAACGTTAAACCTACACAAACGAAACGAAAGCAAATTGTATCTTTCTGTTTGCCTGAATGCCTGGTGTTTCACAGAGAAGCCATAGTTAACTTTGCCTAAATATATAGATAGAAGTTAGGCAAAATTCATCGACTGCATCCAGTGACGCACAATATTATTACTATGCAATTGCAAAATATTCTTCTGTTATAACAACACTTAGTATCGACAAAACACAACGAAATTCCGTACAAGATCTTTTTCTCAAAAACCCCAGGATACAAATTTATTGAAATCAAAAGCATTCCTCTGTATGTACACATATGGATGGTTCAGAGTCAGAGTGAGCTCAAATAATTCATACAATCTTTATTCACTGCTTTTATTGATATGCAAATTAAGTCTATGTATTTCTAACTCAGTGAACTAGCTTACACTAAATTAGATTTGTACTCAGTCTTTTGAAATTGTCCTTTTATTTTAATAATGTGTATAACTCGAGAAGTAGGTGTTCGTGATGAAAACAGGCTTGATGTTGCCCAGGAACGTTTCAAATGGCGAACGTTTGTTACTGCGGCGATAAACTTGCGTGTTCCGAAAGCCGTTGAATTAGTATAACTCTGTACAATGATTTCACGTGTGCAGTTGTGATCTTTTTTGTTTTGAAGCGACTCTTAATAATTATATTCACAAGTATGCAATACCACAGCATGAATGTACTAGTTCACAAATGATTAAGCCAGTCTACCCGTCAGATTTTATTAAGTTGAAACTAACCATCTCCACATCAAATCATATAAACCAAACTGTATTAACATAGATTTAACTTGATTCTGTGTCTTCGTATCACAACTCTTCTCATATCTTTGAATAATGAACGATTGTACGATTCTTCCTGATACATGTGTTGATAGGATAAGATACACCCGGAGATGCATTCTGATGCATCCACATACTCTGAAGCTCACACGAGAAGTACAAATGGTTGTCAAGAAAAACTACTGATTAGTTACAAAGTAAAAAACGTAACTACGAAAAGATACAATATAGCCAAATCGTTATTAGGAAAGACTTCGGCGAAAATACTAATTTAGACTCATAGCATTCGCCGGGCCTTTCAAAAAAGGAAGCTTACTGGTCAGGAAAACAAACAGTTCGTACATACATTAATAGAATAGAACACTACCAGCATTCCTGAAACATCACTTTTTAAAAAAAATGTATATATATTTTTCTTATTTTAATCAAACCATAAGCGAACAGACATATAAGGAAAAAGTCTTCCCTTAAGATAAGCATCAGCCAATAAGATTAACGAATGTTTATAAAATAAACAAACTTAGTTGATTTGCTAAAAACCTGGATGCGCTTTAGTATTACTCCAGCAAAGATTAACTGAAAGCAATAAAATCTAGAAAGATGATGTTCCTCGGTTAGAACGATAGGCTGCCCTTTAGATATAACCCCGCGATTAACTTTTGTATAATAAAGACAGGTTAATGTTAGTATAAAACAATTCTCTTTAAAGACGTGATCTAATAATCAAATAAGAGGGTTAACTAAAGCAACGCCTCTGGTTAAAAGATCGAAGTAGATGTTAAAGTACTCCAAAATAAGAAAAGTACGTAAAAAAGATGAGTGAAGCTCCTTACTATAACGATAACTTGATTCATGTTGCACGGCACTTGAAATGTTTTCGCCGAAGTCTTTCTTAATAACGATTTGGCTATATTGTATTTTTTCGTAGTTACGTTTGTGGTTTGTTTAATAGCGGTTATTTGTGATTAATCTGACGCTCATTGGCATTCCCAAAATAAAATTTACAATTTTTATAACGCTCCAGCGCATTATGATGCACCCACTTTGCTCACCTTCCCCTAAGGCGGTGTCTTACTAAAATAACATTCCAAATTTGAAAAAAAAATCATACATTTTTCTACAATAGTGTCCATTTTCACATTAATTGATTTAAAAAAAATAACTTCTGCCTTGATGTCCCTGCTAAAGATATTTATCGAGAGTTTATTTTAAGTAATTTTCGGAGAGGGAGCTGTAGTCCCATATAAGTCACTGGCACATGCAAGGAGCATCAGAGCATTTATTCTGTGACTTTTGCGATTAATCTGATGCTCTCTGGCATTGCCAAAATAAAATATTAGATTTGGTAACACATCATGCGCCCCCCCCCTTGCCCCCCCCCCAGGGGGGGGGGGCATTAACAAAAATAATGTTCGAGACACCTGTACTAGCATTGCGGACGAGTGATGTTACATTTTGTAACTAATAATACTCATTTGTCGCAAAATCCTTACATTATTGAAGAAAAGTGCTTTCAAAATTTAACATTGAATCTCCCTTAAGGAAAAATGAACTTTTATGTTTACGCCCCGCAAAAGCGACTAAACAGTGATTTTCAGTAATTTACTTGAAAAATTTAGACATCTTTCAATAAGAATCCCAAATTTCACATTAATAGCGTGAAAACTTCATCTTTTCTTAGTGCTATGGAAGTATCTCAAAGATTGCGCCCAAACCAGGACAGGAGGGGGCCCAAGTACAGAAATGCAACATAACCGGACACTTACATCTTATATATAAATAATAATAAATATATTTAAATCAATAAATGCAAGGGGTATTTGAACTCGTCTACTTGTTTAGTTTAAAAAACAAGTGTTACATGTTCAACGCAAATTAATATCGCTGCCAAAACAGATAGTTTATGTGAGGTGCTCAGTAATACATATGCACATATAGGCAATGTGGTTAACAGTGTTGCCACGTTAAGGGTATATCTGCATTAATTCAGACATCCTATACTATTTTAAACGTTTGGGAAATTTGGTACTTGTTTGGAAGTATGGTACTTTATTTCTGTACCTTAGTGGAATTTTGTAGATCCTTCCGGAAGAATATGAAACATTCCGGAATAATTTACAATGTTTTGGAACAGTTTGGAATGTTCCAGAATATTGTAGAACTGTATTCTCCTTTTTTTTTTTTTTTTTTTTCAGAACATTCTCGAACTGTGGAATAATCCGTTTCCTATACTATAAAATCAGTCCTCTTGGTGCAGTGGGTTCAGTTGTCTACAGACTGGGGAAGTATGTGCCAGTACCGTGCCCGCAACACCGGTTTGCTACTACAGTCTCTGTGCGTTACATAATTAGTTTTACTTGGTGCAGTAATTAATGCGTAGTTAATTGGATTATTGAGTTAAATCAGTTTCATTCAAATAAGCTGTACTGAGTTGAATGGCTCAATCGTTTAAGTGTTCTGAATCTGAAATAAAATTATAGCCACTAGTCACAAACTTGCAAAAAAAAGTAATAAAGTGAGTTACACAAAGAGCAAGGGAATTAGAAATGTAGAAACATTACCGCCAGAAAAACAAACCCATCTTGTGCTAAGGACAGGTATATCCAGAGATGATCTTCAGACAATCTGTTACCATCACGATGCATTGTATTTTAGGAAGTATGAACTGTTTCAGAGATCATGCTGCGACCCCATGAAATAACACAGCGTTCTAGTTAAGCACTGTCTGCATACAATATCTTTCTTGGTCATTCTTTGCCACAACTCATGGCAAATCTTTTTGTGATGGAATCAGTGGCACAGTCAAGCGACTTACTTCAAAAACTAGCCTTCAACGACCATTACAAGATCAAATTACATCCGTTGATGAAGTGTTTGCCTACTGCAGTGCACACATTGGTGGCATTATTTTCCATAAGATTGAAAAAAAGGGACGTGGATCACATTCGTTCACACCTAAAGCCACGATTTATGCAAGCAAAAACTATTCCTGTCACAGGAGGTTTTCATTGGTATGTTTCCACTATCCCAACACGAAGTTGGATTGAAGAAATCAAGTCAGGATAAAAAGTATTCTTCAGTTTTCAATTTTGAAACTGAAACCAGATGTAAGTCTGATAATATTATGTCTAAACTGTATACCGGCTGCTATGTTGCATGTGTCTATGGCGAAAAGTGGTTCATTGATGTAATACGTAACATTAACAGGTCAGAAGGTGATGCTCAGGTTAACTTCATGCATCCGCCTGGTCCAAGTACTTCATTCTACTGACCTTCACCTCGAGAGGGTGTGTGCTGGATTCCTTTCTCTCATATTCTTACAATTTTGGAGACGCCATCAACAACTAGCTCTGGCCACACATACCGTTTTTTGACAGCAGGTTTGAAAGTGTGTGAGACACAGTGGAAACTTCATCGAAAATCACCTCTTACTAAAACTGATCCTACAAGCCGTAGGATTTGAAACATTACATAAACTTATTAACTTAGTTTAAAAAAAAAAAAAAAAAAAAAATGCAGTGTGCCAGGTACCAAATTTCCCGTCTAAAATAGTAGGTAGGATGCCTGAATTAATGCAGATATACCCTTAACGTGGCAACACTGTTAACCACATTGCCTATATGTGCATATGTATTACTGAGCACCTCACATAAACTATCTGTTTTAGCAGCGATATTAATTTGCGTTGAACATGTAAAACTTGTTTTTCAAACTAAACAATAGATGAGCTCAGAAACTTCCTGCATTTATTTATTTATTTATAAGAAGTAAGTGTCCGGTTATGTTGCATTTGTGTACTTAGGCCCCTCCTGTCCTGGTTTGGGTGCAATCTTTGGGATACTTCAACCCCCAACACCACAGCTACAGCAAATATATTATACCTTGTAATTTAACAATTAACAGGGTTCCCACTCACTCGGAATAGTCAGGGAATCCAGCTTAGCACTAAAAAAGTCCTGGAAAAGTCAGGCAATTTGAGAGTTCATTGTTCATTTATCTACAGCAGGCATTTAATGTTCGATCGTTTTTGAAATTACTTGGAGGCTAATGTGCCAACCATGAAGCAGTTCAAGAAAAGAATACAGTGAAATATTTTGATGTATATTTTCCCATGGGTACCTGGAAATTTCAGAGTAGTGACCTAGAAAAGTCAGGGAATTTGATCTTAGCAAATGAGTGGTAATCCCACTGTTTTTCTTTCATAACTCTTTAGAGCAGACCTTTACGTTTAGTGATGCAGTGTTTTCGCTCCATAAAAATGTAAGTTAAAAAATTCATTATTTTGTTTAAACAAAGACTATTTTGATGAAATATTTTTTTTCGGAAATCTACAAATTTTGGTGATTCTCTGAGAAAATTTTCACGCAGCTATGTTTGTTAGATCTTGAGCTATAAAATTTTCAATTTAGAAAGCAGTCTAAAAGCAGAATCTCGGAAGTTGTGTTAGATGTGCTATTTTCCCAAACTTTGATCGCCTCTAACTCCAAAACTATTTGCTCTGAGGATGAAACACTTCACACAGGTACTACTAACAAGTGACCGAAGTTTCATAAAAATCTAAGATGGTAGGTTAAAAATAGACATTTTGCTGGATGATTTGACGTGGAATGACTCGTTCGTACTCTAGTTATGAAATACATTATACCATATGTAAGTAGGTTAACCTATTTAGATTTTGTAAACAGTTTGGCGCCCAAACGTCAGGGACTCATTTTATCGTATAATGCTGTTCAATTGTTTTCTTGCTTAATTTCGAAGTTAGCTTGCGATAACCACCACTTCTAGTTTTCTGTCATTTCTGTGATCTCCCTGTAATATATGCAAAATAATTTAACCTTACTTATGCCTTCTTGTTTCTTTTACAGCAATGGGCTGCGTTCGCTCGAGTATGGTACATTTACGACGCAACGTGGCAGAATCCTTTTCGCTCTGCTAACGAATTAGTTCACTATCTCAGAGGAAGTCACAAACCAATCTACCATCCCTTAAGTAAGTAGGTTGAGTCGACGTTATGCAATTTTATATCAGTGATGCTAATTAATAATAATTTAAAGATGGAAAATTTGGTTTTTAAATATCTGTTTAATTTTCAAAACACTGCCAGTTATTTTTAAAATGACATAGTTGCTCTTAAACACGTATTTTGTCTGTGTGTTATCTTGAGCTTGTGTTCCTTTAAATACGCATTTTAAGCCCTAAATTTCGTGGTTATTGCTGTATATTTTATGTATACAATTATGTTGTTACTGTCTCCCAGTACCACATGTTCAGATTTTGTTCAGGAAACTATTTTCCAACTTCTTGCACTTTACTCACCTACCATCAGCATCCGCTGCTTTCTCCGTCTCTACATCCACTATCATGACCTAGCTGCAGTGTCACCGATCTCCAATCCTCCCGCATTATTAGGTAGATTTCGAAGAAAAATATACCTATTGAGATCGATACGATATGAAAGTGTGTGTATATATATATATATATATATATATATATATATATTAACACGCTAGCGGCCATAATTTTGAAGATATTTGAACCAAATTTTTATATGTTGTTTCTAGGCTTAATAGCTCGGTTAAGTTCGTTAATGAGCAAAATCGGTCGCCATCTTGGATCCAAAATGGCCGCCGAACCCATTGTTGTATAGAATACACAGCCTAAACCGCTGGGGCTATTCAAATCAAATTTGGTATAAAGGTACAACATCACTTTTTGATTACGAAAATGTTACCTTATAAGTTCAAAGACGCCATCTTGGATCCAAAATGGTGGAAGTAAGAAATCTATTTTCCATATCGTTTGAGCTAGAGAAACGAAATTTGATATAAAGGTGTATTGCCACTACTAGCTCAAGAAAATATAACAAAATGTTGAAAAAGTCACCATCTTGGATTCAAAATGGCCGCTGAACCCATTGTTGTATAGAATACACAGCCTAAACGGCTGCAGCTAGAAATATTAAATTTGGTAACACTATACATTATCATTTGTGTGTTACTAAAATATTACATGATGTATCCAAGGACGCCATCTTGGATCCAAAATGGCGGACCTAAAAATATATTTTCCACACCGTTTGAGCTAGAGATACGAAATTTGGCATGAAGATGCATTATGACGAGTAGTTTAGGGAAATATTACAACATTTGGGAAAAGTCGCCATCTTGGATCCAAAATGACCGCCCAGAATCCCATTTTGCACACCGTTTGAGCTGGATAAATGAAATTTTACTTAAAGTTGTACCATCACAAGTAAGTCACGACAATATAAGAAAACTTTCAAAAAGTCGTCAACTTGGATCCAAAATGGCCGCCCCAAAAACCCAATTTCCAAATCATTGAAGGTAGAGAAACTAAATTTTCTTTGAAGGTGTATGACCAAGAGTAGGTTACAATAAATGGGGCAAACCTTCCTTTTGGGAGCGCAGCCCCCGTGGGAGCGTACAGATGGATGACATGGTGGTGTAGTGTTGCAGTGAGATTTTGGTTATGATAAAGGAGGCGCATAGGCGCATCTTCTCAAAAGCACTGAAGTTGGGGGGCTAATCTTCTACGGGGGCCTGGGGGCAGCTCTACAAGCGAAACAAAGCGAGTATATATATATATATATATATATATATGTCTTGTGAGGTATCGTTGAACAGCTCTTGATGAATAATCTACAAAACAATAAATAGTTTCTCTATAGCTCTCATATAAGGCGAGATTTGAATTTTTGAAAATAAAAAAAAACTTCGAGATCTACCTCAGCCTGTGGGCCTACCGAAAGGGATTTTTTTTTTCCTTCCGGGTTTTAGCTGTGAACACTAGTTACTTTCTCAACATCCTCTGTGACTTTCATTTCCTTGCCGTGACCATAGCTTTGGCAAAATCTGTACCTGAGAGCCAAAAAGCGCGTAAATCACAGATTTCGAGGAAGAAAACAAAACAAAAGAGAAACTACTTGCTTTCACTTAGAAACTAAATGGACGAACTGCATAATAGACTTACGTTTTGCATTATTTAACATGTTTACAAGAATCATGCACTCATTATGTGAGGCCTTCCGAATACCGTACAAAATTGTATTAATCACATTTTGGCCAAAATTGGAATTACGCGGTTCTGACTCTCAGGTACAGAAATGTTGCCACTTTTCTACTTGTGTATAGTCTCCATTCGTCTATCTCTACAGCTGTATTATGTAACATTTTTTACAACCTCATATATAAATAATAAGATAAGTTGATATTAAAGAGTGAAAAGTATGTGACTGGACCGGGGATCGAACCCGGGACCTTTCGGTTACCGTCCCAATGCGCTACCAACTGCGCCACCCAGTCGACCCATTTCCCAATCATACACCTTCCACTCCTGATGTTCTCTCTCGAAACCACCCGGAGAGTACCACAACTCCTAGTTGTGTTTGGACTTTCCTGTGTCTCACAACGGTGAACATCTTACATGGAAGAAATAATTTCCAAGTTCGATCCCCGGTCCAGTCACATACTTTTCACTTTTTAATATCAATTGTATCTGTACCTACAGAGGCTTGATGTACAGAAACAATCGGAAGTTGCCTCCATTTCAACTTTGGAAATAAGATAAGGTTGAATAATTGTTACATGATTGGAAATACAGACAAGAATATGGACACTTTACATTTAAATAATAATAATTAATAATAAGACTTTTTAAAGACATAGCCTACTTTTCTTAAACAGTTCATACTAAAGAGTAAAAATTATTTTGTTTATGCATGACTAAAAAGAAAAGCATCGGGCCCGCTCTCATATACAGTCACTTTATAAGTTCTTGAGTTGGCACTCCCATACTTTTCGTTTTGATCATGCATAAACAAAATTATTTTTTACTTTTTAGTACGAATTGTTTTAACAAAATTTTTAAAACTTTTTTTATTTTTTCGAGTTCGGTGTTCGGATACTTTTTCTCAAGCTAATGTTTTGTGACCCAAATTCTAAAGTGCTCTGCAACCAGTCAAGCAACAGATCGTTGCAGGTTAGTAGTTGTTTTAGGATAAAGAAATCCATATTAAAAAAAAAAATATGCTTTTAAAATATAGAAATATATGAAAGTAACAATGAAATATCGTATTGTCACCCGACTTAGGTCGCTGTGCAAAATTTCATCATTGTATGACGTCGGGAATGAGTTAAATTAATGTTGCAAGATTTTAGGTCACCACGAACCATTGTGAACTAAAGAAAATAATGTAAAAAGGTGGCACCATTTCGGCAACAAAGAAATGGAGGAGTGGCTATGTTGCCAATTGAACGAAGTGTATTTAAACTTTGGAATTGGTTTAAAAGGAATACTTCTAAGGGAAACAAGATATGCCACACTTGTTCAAAAATAGTCTTCTATGCCGAGAATGAACACAAACATAATGAAGAGGAAGTGCGCGGAAAAATAGTACTTACATGTACATGATCTCTCTCTTTATCGACTTGAGAAGAAAGAATGACACAAACCACAGAGCAATGAAACAGAAGCCACTAACAAGCACACAAACTCGTTTATTCAAGGCCTTAACCCTGTGGTGGAATATAACATTCTTCCAGTGATTTTTGAGTTTGTATAAACCATCAGGGTAACATGTCACACTGGTTCGGACTGAAAGAAGTCTAGAGAAGCCTCGCAGGCCGCATCAGTGAACGTTTTTCAACCAAGAAAATGGTCAGATAG
Source organism: Lepisma saccharinum (assembly GCA_022664845.1). Classification (NCBI taxonomy): domain Eukaryota; kingdom Metazoa; phylum Arthropoda; class Insecta; order Zygentoma; family Lepismatidae; genus Lepisma; species Lepisma saccharinum. The sequence goes on from JAGDQP010044482.1 coordinate 11,173, forward strand.
TCCCATGGAGCCGTGCGTGGAGAATACACATGATGGTAAGTAAGTTCACAGCCCAACTCATGACCCTTTTGTTGGGTTTTGCAACACATGGTACTGTTCGTGGTGCTTCACTTTATTTGGACCACGCTCATTTCCAATTAACAGTGTCACAAGTGACTCACTTTTCATCACGTGTTTCCATATGGTTGAGGCACTCATCCTTCATTTATCTAGGTACCCATTTGGCCAATTGCACATGTAACCAAGTTCCAATATGAGCTTCACCCATCTTCCTTCAACGCCTGCTTGAATTGCTCCTTATCAATTTCTGCAGGACGTCGACTTCGTGGCTGATTTTCGATGTCATGTGTACCTTTTCAAACCACCTGTAGCATGTTCATTTAGAGATGAACCTGTCACCTAACTTAATACATGCCCGAAAACATTCCGCATCTGAAATGCCGTTCTTGAGTTGGTAGAGCAGTGGGACTCATTGGGAAAGTTCCATTTCAGTTGAAGTTCTGCATTCTGCACAAGGATAAAGCACAGCATCAGTTATATGACTGTCAGCTATAATTATGGTCATAACATTCTCCCACTAGGGTTGTCATCAATAAGGCCCGTGACATGTGGAAGTCACAACAACTTGATTAACTGGTGGTTCCTTCTTAAATTACGGGATTAAACCACTTTCCCACAAGATTAGCGGATCATGTTGAGATATCGATTTAGCGCGTTAGAATTGAAATTGGAATAAACTAATTAAGCATATATACAGGTTGTAACAAAAGTCCCTTGTCATAGACCCAACTTGGTTATGAGTGCTGATACGAAAACATGTCAGAGGGCATGATCGGCTGGAAATGATCGGTTTGCAATCTAAAGTAGTTAAATTTTCCAAATCGGACCAGCCGTTTGGGTTCCACACTGGTGGAGCGCCCAAAGAGAACGAAAAATGCAACGTTGCCAGTCGTACTGTGATAATCATAGGCGCATTATGTCATGTAGTAATGAAACGAAAAGCAAGGAAAAAGTATGCCGGAGGGAAGAAACAAGAACACTACACATCTCGGTTGTAATCATTACCGTAGTGGGGTTCAGGGGCGGGTAGAGGGAGGGGTGATGAAATTCGTAACGCGTTAAAAGTTGTAAATGTCATAACATGTGAGCCAAACGTCACAGGTGCGTTTCGGACAACAAAAGATGAAAGAACGTTCCAATAAATATGGGTTCTACGCCGCCTCGTTTTTGAGATACAGAGTTGCCAACTTGGAATCCAAAATCACCTCCTGACCAGTGGAATTGAAGACAAAGATGTGGACAAACATCGGAAGGTTATTCCCCATACCAAAACAAGCAATACAGTCCTCTTGAGATTGTCGAATTCCGATGGCTGTAAGAGATACAGGGTTGCCAACGTGGAATCCACAATCGACGTTGACGATTGTGGATTGACGAGAAAGACGTAGAATCCTTCGGTAGGTGAACTCTGAGATCATAACAAGCATGAAAGTCCTCTTACAGTGTGTTCAAATTCCTGTGCGTGTAAGAAATACAGGGTCGCCAACTGTGTGAGACATTATCCAGTGTCACCCCAAAATAATTTATGAAAAAAGCAGCAAATGACAAATGTACGCTGGTAACCTGATACCTACGGGAGGGGGACACGTGACCAAGCACACATCAGCAGTGTCGCACAAGCAATGTTGCCACTCCAACACAAACGCATAGTTCGTTAACTGGAACAGATACTTTCATCGCATGAAAAGCTGTGGTATAAGTAGTGAATGAAATTAATCGAAAGTTGATTTGTCAGTGTTGCCAACTACGGTAGCTATGAAGCTCGAAGATGGAGAAAGTACGGTGTCCGTATCGAGAAACGAACAAATGTTATTGCAACAATACAAGTTATTGCTATTAAACTACTAGTCACCTGTTTTGTATAGTACGTATCTGAGGCTGAGCAGGTTTGAAACCGAAGACCATCCCGATGAAGGGATCCATGTTTTGCCTTACTTTCATAACCCCAGTCACGAATTTTAGGTGTCTTTCCTCATGCACACGGTAGAGTTCAGGCGTTTCCTCCATCACACAGTGCATTTCAGTGTATTTCCCTCAGTCACAACCAGATACACATATGACAAAAAGTACCATGACTACGTAGTGTTGTGTCTAAGTACGAACGGTGACAACGCGTTACCTCAGGGAGTGGATAGGAGCGTGAGTCGAATCCCACATTGACATGCGATGCTTATGGGTTTTAGAGTTTCACGATATTCAGTGTCGGGTTTAGTGACATACGTATGAATAAAAATGATACATCCAAGGTACACAAAGCATATTCAAGCATCGTTTCTATGGTTTGGAGGGTATGGAGGATTATTATTCAGTGTTGCAACCCGAAAAGTGGTATTTTCGTATCTCTCGGGAAACTAGTCTAGCTCCGTTAGTTTTAAAGATACAGAAATGAAACATACCTCGTTGGAAAGCCCTTGAACTGGCCTACAACGTGTATGTCAGGACTATTTCGCCTACCTGTGGCAGTTTAAGAGTTATTTCGCTTCGAATATAAAGAAAAGAGATTGATAATAATTAATTTTGGGATTTAAGGACGCCATATTTAAAATATGGCGTCGCTATGGCAACAAATTGTCCTAAAATGGAATTTCTAATGTGTTATTAAAATATTCGCGCAACCACGAAGGTTTTAATTTAAAATTTGTAGAAGTTATAACACTTTAAAACAAAGAGACGAACTTTACCGGCGGCCATTTTGTTTCCCCCCCTCCCGGTCCCCTGCCATGGTTTTCGGCTTGCCACCTGGTACCACATGATTAGGTACCTTCTAATGAAGGTATTCCACCTACCCGCAACATCCCTTCACTCAAAATCCCACGGACTAGGAAATATTGACATATGCTCCTGGACTAGTCCAGGCGCATTTGTAAGTTCGTGGGATTTTGAATGAAGGGATGTTGCGGGTAGGTGGAATACCTTCATTAGATGGTACCTAATCATGTGGTACCAGGTGGCAAGCCGAAAACTGTGGCAGGGGACCGGGAGGGGGGGAAACAAAATGGCCGCCGGTAAAGTTCGTCTCTCTGCTTTTAAAGTGCTATAACTTCTACAAATGTTAAATTAAAACGTTCGTGGTTGTGCGAATAATTTAATAACACATTATAAATTCCATTTTAAAACAATTTGTTCCCACAGCGACGCCATATTTTTAATATGGCGTCCTTAAATCCCAAAATTAATTATTCTCGCTCCCCCTTCTTTATATTCAAAGGGAAATAATTCGTAAACCGCCACAGGTAGGCGAAATAGCTCTGAAATAAACGTTGTAGGCCAGTTCAAGGGCTTTCCAACAAGGTATGTTCCATTTCTGTATCTTTAAAACTAACGGAGCTAGACTAGTTTATGTAATGGTAGGTGTATGGATTATGACTTTTAATGCAGGACCAGAAAGATTGGTCTGACACCTACAT
>JAGDQP010044483.1:0-15894 GCA_022664845.1 Lepisma saccharinum
TAACTTCTATTTGTTCAGTATTTGCGGTAATTTGGAGTAAACTTTAAAATATGTAATATTTACATCTTACCAAACTAAAACAAATTCAATTAGTACGTAAAGTAACACATATCTCTTGAATTAAAACATTAGTAACTCTATTCTTTATACGTGACACCAGTTTCGTTCACATTTCTAAAATATATATCATTTTTTTTATATATGAAGGGTCCAATATAAAAAATCACTAAGTCTATTTTCAGGAATATTCTGATTTATGCATAACCTACGTTTTTCTCTGCCTTTAATAGGAAAATGTTAGCGCCATATTATATCTCTATGACCCATTTGAAAAACTTATTATGTCGCTAACATTCATGTAGATCAATAGTGAATGGGCAAAGGTCAGATGTGGGATATTTAAAATCGGTAATTCACACTCAAAAAATAGTTTTCTGATTCGACATCAGTATAAGGAAATACATTTGGGAGAAACTTTTGGTGCAGATCGGTGATTTTGAGGTCAAAGATCAAAAGTTAATCCACCATATATTGAAAACATTAAAGATGGCTACAAACCAAAAACAAATTTAGAACCCGTGTAATAAGGTACTGCTATAGTAAAATTTTATGATCCTACAATGAATCGGGAAAGATCATATATATGATTTTTTTTAATAATAATAGCGAGAGAGAAATTTCCGATTTAGCATCGAAATACGTCTAAGATGAACGTTTCATAACAATTAGGGATTGACTTTCCTTGGAGATATACAATCCACACTACACATTATCTCGGAAATGATAGTGGATAAAGATAAATAATTTCAAAAGCATCAACGCGATCAAATATATCTAGTTGGTTTGAAAAATATGGTACGTACTGTCCTTTCGGTAACAAAATATTATATTTGAACATAATACATGTGTTCGCATGGCAAATGTCCTGGTCATTAATGACCCACATAGCCATCTAATCGGTTCAGGCAAGTATTCTATCGCTGTAGCAATGCAAAAATTTCATCTTGTAAAAACTGGGGGTTCACAATTATTGAGCCATATTATCATTACTTCACTCAACTCCTGTTCTGATCTTAGGTGTGTTTCTCCAAGGTTGCGCTTCTGGAGTCCAAACATATTGAAGTCACTAGGGGTAAGGTCGAGACTGTAGGATGCGTGGCCCATTATCTCCTAGCCGCAATGCCGCATCCAGTCCTTGTGGTGTTTGCGGACGAGTATTTTCATGCAATTAATCACACCGTCTGACAGTAGACCGGGTCGCTCCTTCGATTGGCCTTGCGTAATTTGTTGAAAGTTGCAATAGATATCGGTAATATATACGGTTTACAATAAATATATACGAATTGTAGTTCTGGAATTTTTAGTAATCTAGTAATATCATTCTGACCATAATTTGGTCTTAAAGGATGTTGGTATAACGTTGGTAAAAGAAAAAAAGCAGGAATGAGAAAGCACCGAAGAAGCTTAAAAAATAAACAAATGAAGATTTGTTATCAAGTTAGAAAAAGTACTAAGATTTCGTAGGGACAGACAGAAGTATTGACGTACAGTGAGACTATTTAAAGCATGGATACAATGAAGAGAAAAGAAATAAGAAAGAATGAGTTTAAAAAGAAAATGAAAGACAGTAGAAAATGTATACATACAGGGAGCTAAATAATGAACTTCGAATAGGAACAGACGAAGCAAAATAAATATGGATGAAAGGGCAATGCAAGCTAATAAGACTTGAAAAACACAGGAAAATACAATATGATGTACAAGAAAGCAAGAATGATGCAATTTGGAAGGGAGGCAAATCCATTGCAGGATCGAAATGTTGACTCCTATTTGTGATCGAAAATGTATATTGGATGAATGAGAAGAATACTTAGAAGAACTGTATGAAGCGTTCCTACTCCCACATACATTAAATATATAAATAGAAGCAAAAGTAAGTTATGGTGATAAAGGTTTCAAAATTCTCATGAGAATCTAAGAAGGCTCTTAGTGAGGTGAAAAATGATAAGACAAAGACGGTACATGCTATTCCAAATGAATTAATAAAAAACGTAGAAGAAAAAGGAAAAAGTGAAATGCAACGAAAGTAATTACGAATGTGTGAAATTGTAGCGGAGCAACGTGCCTTTCTCAGAATATGTTATAGATTATAAATGTTATACTAGAAAGGTGTTGCATACAAATTGTATACCAAATATGTCGTTGAAACATCTTTTCTCATATCATATATACCATCGAATTATTATATTATATTAGCAAGGACAACTGTTCCCCTGTAAAATCGCTATAACATTCCTATGGAAAGTTAAGATATTGTTAAAACAAGAAGCTGAGCACAGTCCTGGTCCAACTTCCCTTTTACAGAGGCGCTTATAAATTATGAAAATTATAAAGCTTCTTTTTTGTTAGCACTTGTAACCAAGAACAACAGTGGGGTCTCTTTCCTAATTATCTTTATTTAAAACAAGATCTGAAAAACTATCTTCTTTAATTTGAGTTTCGTTTTCTCATATTCCTTGATTAGTGGATTGAACAATTGACTCGGTTATTGTTATAAGGGGATATGTGTTACTTAAAGTAAACGGTACATATCCCCTTTTAATAATGAACAATTTAATTATTAAATGAATGAATGTTTACCCATTCGCTCCGTTTCCTCATCCGTTCCATTCATCCTTTCAATTTGTTAAAAGAACTCCCAGTGAAAAGTCTAATTCTTCCAAGATGTCCTTACTTTAAAACAATATAAAATCAATTTCAGCATCTACGTTTTCTGGATTCTCAAATCCATACAGCTAGACTAATTTGCATCAAACATCACGTGGTTTATTTTGACCGCACACCAACGGTGGCATTTAAGCAAGTTTACAATAAATCTTACAACTTTACATTCTCTATATACAGTACATTTCGGGAATATATAAAGGTTGTAGAAATGTTATAAATATTGCGAGTGAACTAATAAAGGCATCTGCAAGTACATTAGTAAGCAAAAACATGCCTTAAGCTCAACATAGTGCAAAAATATTTTGGACAAGGTATGTTCAAATTATAGTTACACTATTGTAATACAATAATATAAAAATGGTAAAATACAAAACAATTCAATATAATACAGAAATAAAATTGTCAAGTTGCATCTTTTGCACTACATGTAATGTAGGTGTCTGTACTACAACCTTCGAGGTTTAATTATTTCTAAGAGCAATATAGTTCAGGTAGTGTCACACAGGGTAGAGTTACTTTAAGAAATTACCAGACGCTACTTTTAAGCCTTAATCGCTAAAGTTTTACTCAAACAACAAGTCACAATTTTATTTTAAAAATGTCGTAGTTTAGACTAATACATGCATGTCAAAAATAAAATTAGGAAATGCAAACTTTCAAATTACAAATATATGAATGTACACTTCCTGTTAGGAAATCAAAATACTTCCTTGTTTATTATATGTTTATCTTTAATGCTACTATTTCATTTTTATTATAATTACCTTCGAAGTTCTGTTGCACAACCTATCGGGTACATCGTTAGAAATACAAAGAAGCACACCAGAATTAATCTGTTAGAGTTTGAATTTGAATTTAATTTTAATTCCTTTACGCAACTTTGACTCAGGCCCGATGAATAATGGTAGGATGAATTGGTGGAATGAAGAACGTGGGAGATCCTCGAGAAAACCCACGTACACGGTGTTTGTCCACCACAAAGTCCACATGACCTGAGAGAGATCGAACCGACGACCCCTAGAACCAAAGGTGAGTGCTATAGAATTTGGTTCCCGCTGTCCGCTAATCTGCTAGATATTCACTCATATACAAGGGACTGAGCCGCGGTTGCTCAGTGGTAGATAGTTACCTCTGTTGCGTAGGTCTCCGGTTGGATCCCCGCTCGTGCAATGTGGACGTAGTGGTCAACAAACACTGTGTGCGTGGGTTTTCCAGGGGCTTGTCTCGTTTCCTTTATATTTCTTCAATACACCAATTATCCGAACATCATCCATTCATCTTGAGATAAAGTTGCCTACAGGTCCCAAATAAAAAATCAATTCATGTACAAGAGATTCTATTGTCCATTAATCTGATATTTATGTATCATTTACAAAAAATTACATTATTGTGCACAGCTTCTTATGCGTTTATATCCATTCATTTGATATGGAATAGGAATCCAGTAGAATTCATGTTTCTTATATCTTCATTATATGCATTTATAGATGTTATTCATGACTCCAAGTCAAAATTATTTCATTACTTAACACAAATAATTACCTGAGACCTGAATTTAATGTTCTAATTTTCTCCCTCTATCGCAATAAAAGTAGTACTACTGTCCTAATCAAATATAAAAGTGTCTGATGACCTCTTCAGCTGCTGACCAATTGCCCGTGTAGATCCAGGTTGTCACGGTAAAGTTATTTGCGTCTCTCTAGAGTAACAAATTAGAGAAAAACAATCTGGAATACGGGAGCATCTCACAATGTTACTTGGTTTCTTGCATCTGTCTCGCTGTGAGCCAGTTCTTCAAATTTGACTTTTTTTTTCATAGAAGCCTATAATTTCTATAATGATTGAAACGATTTGTTCGCATAGTTTCTTTCATCTCCTCTATTTCCTTCTTAAGTATTTTAATTTCTTCTTGCAAACTTGGCTCCTTTGGTGCTTCTATGCGTCTATTTGACCTTGACAGAAGACGAAAGGTGAGGAAATATATAATCTCAACCAATGTAATGACGCTGAAACCCAAGCAAAGTCCAAGAATTCCTCCAACGCTTCCTGTAAGAAAACTATGTATCAATGACATATACGGTAATATATTTCTTATAATCTTCAAAATATATATTTCGGAAGGGTGTTCAATTTAAAACAGAGCCTCATATTTACGACGGTTTAAAACTGTTGGTCATATGACTCAGGTTGGGTATTATCCCGTTGAAACAGTTCTCGGTGGGAGAAGTATGGGAGGAGAATGAACGCCTCATACGTAGAAAGAAGATATGTATTTATTTTCTATGAGTAGTTCTTTATCAATTAAATAGTCCGTATGTATAGGTGTTGTATTAATTCCTACTTGCTTGCAATATGTCATGACACATAAAACTACCAAGGCGACAAAGGAAGCATGTTTGACATATCATTTATGTGTGTAAGTTTACTGAAAGTTTAAAGAATCCTTTCACTACCTACGGTCTCTAAGGCTGTTAATAGATATAATCATTCGTGAAATATTTCAATGGTACTTAAAATATTTAATCAATCGACGCAAGTACTATTTAGGTATAGCTCCCATTTTAACACAAAAGATACTGGAACCGATTCCTAAAGAGTAGTAGTATATTTTTCGCCAGTGAAGTCTTGCTATAACGATGTCATTGAAATGAGCACTAGTTAGAAGACAATCTACGTTAACATTGGCGACAAGCTACGTTCATATATAACGTTCGTACACTTTATAGAACTATACCAAAGTGCAATTTCAAAATTACTTCACGATCATTTGAATATTAGCACCACTCACTTCCATTAGTAAATGATATATTAAGAAGAAAGATCTTAAGCAGTAAACACTACGTGAATAGTAAAAAGTTCACATTGTTAAGTAGCGTAATTAATACATTTTAATTTGAAAATAGATAATAAATTAGGAAGTATGCACTACTGTGTGTGAAACGTCAGCAAAGTGAATAGATACTATATAAGCAAGTTTAGTTTAACTTAATCGGTAATTGTCACATGCAAATTTTCAGTGTTAGTCTCTTAGACCGGAAAATTACTATACCTAAGCAAGTCTGCTATACCTAACCTAGGAATCTACTGTACCTAACCACGTGTTTAATACACTACTAACTAATATCCAAGTTGTTGACGCTACATTACTTCAGGCCACCCTATAGCATTAGCATCACATGTTTGTTAGTTAAGCAGGTCTATATGATGTTATTTGAAACCACACTTACTGTCGACTTTTATAAAAATGTGACAGGGCTCCAAAATAACATACCCAGCACACTGCTTTTTGTTGAGCACTTCTATTGTGTTGCATTTGCAATGCCACGTAAGCTATTCCATTTTTTTATCAAACTATGATAGCAAATATATCTAAATATTCAAAACGAGATACTCTTATCACATATAAGGAAACTTATACCTTTAACAAGCTTTCTGCGCCTAGTTTTACTGTCCGCAAAAGTTCCTGTAACAAGATAGGGATCCACATTTTTTACAACGTGCTCATCTAGAAACTCTTATGCCACTGGGAACCAAGTCCAAACTGAAAACTATCTCGCTGAATAATTAGCGAATAAGTAGATAACATTTACTTCAATGTTATCTAAAATACAGTGACAGAACTACGAAAAATCTCAGCTACCTATATAAAGTTTAATTGCCAAATTAGTATAGCCTGTAGGTAACACTATACTGCGAGTATCACTTTCCCCTACAAAAATTGAATATAATGGAAATCTTTGCGCTATTTCTAATTACCATGGTTGTTAATTCTGAATTATTCCTGGATCATTTTAGAGCGTAGATATCTTTTCAATAACTTTAATTTACTGAAGGTACTGTTATTTTTCACGGATCCTAACTCGGAAACTGTCTTTAAAAGGACAGCACTTATCGACACCACTTACCTTATTGAGCATTTGATACAGTGTTCATAGGCAACTTTTTAACGAGTGGGGCCAACAAGGACATTGCACCTGAAAGAAGTTACCTGCTGTCAGCGCAATGTCACAAGGCATACCGTGTTGTGACTTCATCATGTTGTTTTAGGACAACACAAGGTTCGTTTTTTTAAATATACACAATGAAAACAACCAGTCATTCATACTCTATTTCTCACGACAGGCCCTCAAGACCGAAATTTCAATTTAGACAAATTGCTCAATTCAAGCCCCACACAGTAAAAGTTATCAGTATAAAAAACCCTTCGGGGTAAAGGCAATAGTGACGCAAGAATTCTACTGACAAAGGAAGTGAAATCCATTTTGCGAGTTACTTTCTTTGTGTCACTATGACGGACGTGTTTCCCTTGTTTTAAAATTAGGAGATTTAGTATCCTTCCGCCAAAGTGACACAAAGAAAGTAACTCGCAAAACGGATATCACTTCCTTTGTGAGTAGAATTCTTGCGTCACTCTTGTCTTTACACCGAAGGGGTTTTTAAACAGATATCACTTATTTTGTAAGGCTGGCTATTTTTAAAAGAAAACGTGCATACTCTTCATACACAAGGCCGATTTCAGGCCGTATCCCGAAAACGGTAACTCCTATCATCAAAATAAGCTTCGATTTAAACCAACTAGTTGGACCCCGCAATTGACCCCCAAAATCTCCGGTACCAACCACTTTGGGCTATAGCAAAAAGACAGACAGAATGACGGAGGCCCTTTTCTATCATTTGTGAAAATTATGTGATTGGGTTTAAGGTCCTGTGAGTTGTACTTTGAGAAAACATGAATTTCCAATTATGTAAGTTACTAGGAACTAATTTTGAATGTAAAGCTAATAATATCATGGGCCGTATTCAGAAAGAACTAAATAATCACAAGATATTATCATGATTACTTAGTACTGTGCTAACACCGTACTAATTTGTCCTATTCAGAAACACAGATTACACACTTTAGTCACTTGATTAGCATGAGATTAGTTACTACAATGATCTTGAGTGATAAAATTTGGCAACGTTGTAAGGGCAGAATTGCGCATGCGCAGTTCAGAGTTACAGGAAGTAGAGTTTTGCAGGGTTTATATCGATTTCTAAACGTAAAAATCTTTAAGTTGGAGTGTGTGCTGTACAATTTATAGGAGGACACCCCCATTAACAAGGGTCTGGAAGAATCTCTGGATCCCATACAGGAAAAGAACGCTGACTCAATGTAAATCTAATACTAAGAAGTTTTCTTAACACGATGTAAAATCTGTCTTTTTATTTATACTCTTGTTCATTCAGTTGAACATTGCTCAGTATCAAGGTAAGGGAAGTGCTTGTTTTCTTATTTCTTATCTTCGTTCTAGGTTAGGGTATATCCTTGAAATGGCAAAACAAATTCATTCTCGTTACAAAAGGAATACTATTTATATCCGTGTACACAGTGTACAACTTCTTGAATCCTTTCTTTTTGCAATTTTACACTCTTTTTCATCTTTTGCTCCTATTTCTTCATATCCATCATCATTAATTGATTCCATTTTTCTCATACCATTGTTTATCCATCATTACCACCGTCTATATCCATTTGTTCTACCACAATGGTTTGTTTTCTTCCTGTCGTGCTTATCATTCATTTCCTATCCTGTTGATAAAGTTCAGTAATAGGTTTGGTCTTTCTTCGTTGTCTTCATTCTCTTCAATAATAACACGTTTACATTTGCTAAATAGAGTCATCCTAATTAGTGTTAATTTGAACATGAAGATCAGTTTTGAACGGAAGTAATGCTACAAAAGTTATTCTATGAATTAGAAATTATGACTGGATGCAACAATGTAGGTCAATGTAGGAGATGTCTAATTTATTGACATTGTAAAAGCCCCAAATAGTAATGTTAGAGAATAATAGTACATTTTAACTACACGTCTGCAGGAAATCTCTGCGGTACATATTAGTTTGTTTATTGTATTACGTTCGTGTAAATGCTTGTTCTAAGCATATATTGTATATATATGCATTATGCATCTGGTATGAGATATACTTAAAAGAAGTAATAGGCTTCAAGTTATTCGTATTAGAGTGATCGTTAGACGTACGTATGACGATAATAATATGTGAAACTTCTTTTTGTTAGTAATAATATGAATATACACATTCCTTGCCCATGTTCTCATCCTTTCATTGTGAAGTTTGATAGTGCTAGTAGTGAAAGTAATTTAACTTGTTCAACCTTTTCCAGTTGGTCAAAACAAAGCACAGCTGCTGTCTAGTGGCATAATATATTTAGCTGCACTTGTCCCGTTACTTTCATGATGACATTAACTTGGTAGTAAAGTTTCTCACTGTCTGCAGTGGGGTTCGAAGCTTTAACTTTACATGCTCGTCGTTTGTAGCTCGCACTAGAAATACTCATCCACAAAGCCATCTAGCGAGTAACTATTATTTTACTATTCCTTTTATGTTACGAAGACTATATCTGAAGTAAATGCACTCGTATTGGTTGAAGGCACTCACCACAAATCCAGGCGCGACGGTTCACCAGAATGTGGAGAAATTTTGCTCATATGGTAAGAATAAGCGTAATGTTCATCATCAAGAAGTGGACGATGACAACATATGTTTTCCAAAAATATTTTAACGTTGCATATGCCCACCTATTCAACGTGTTATCCGATGTTTAATAATGGTTGAAGAGAGATTCAAATGAACATTAAGAATAAACTCTAGTTTTAAGGTCAGAAGTGGACGGTAAAAAAAATATTTTTCGAAACGTTAATGAATCATTTAATTAATTGTCAAATATAGTTGAAAAAGTCAATGGGAATATCAACGAAACAAACACTATAAAGTGATCTAAAAATGTGTCTATCTAAAGAGAGTGAAAATATTCCGTACGTTTCAAAAAGACTATATACTATTAAATTTGTATTTCTCAATAAGTGTATGTCGCCTGAGAAAGACGAATATGAAGCGAAACATATGTCATAGTTGAAAAGGAAAGTTGAAAACATAACATTAACACCCTGTGAACGAAACAAAATATTAATTGAAATGTAGTTTACAACTCAAGCTGTTTTCAACGTACAAATGAGAATCTGATAGATGTTGTTAATTCAATTATATTCCCTTTTAATTTACTGTTTTTCAGCAATTAGCTTAGAAAGCCACATATGAAGAGTGAACTACAACATAGTTCAATACAACAGTTAAAACACGCCACATTAACGTCCTATCAACGAAATCAAATTTTCATTGGAATAGATATTGAAATTCAACGTGTTTTAAACATGCAAAAGATAACACAAAATGTTGTATATTAGTTAATTGCATTCAATTTGCTTTGAATTATAATTTTTATTCAACTAAATAAGAAAGGATTCTAGAAAACGAAATCTTTACCATAAAGGATAAAATGAATTTTATGGGCGGTAACAATCTTTACCATAGTTTAAAATAATAGTTGAACGCACTTAGTGTTTACGTCTTATCAACGATAAGAAGTCTTTTTTGAAAAATGATTTAAAATTAAACGGTCAGTAGTATACTGACATAGGTACATATCATCAGAAAATATTAAGGCATATACACACGCGAGCTTGAGTTGCATGTGTGCGATCGCTACATGCGCTGCCTGCGCTGACCAATTTTTTTCAAGCAGCTTTTTACATAATCTTAAGGATTATTTTAGGTTGACTTTACACATAAACGATTATTACATGCATTGTTTAGACACATCACCAGAGTGTCTTTGATCGTGGACATCCGGCGTCTTTGAAAGGACAAACAATTTCCAGGCGAAATTATTTAAAGTCCCGGTTCCTCCACAATAATAAAAATTTTACTAAGTTTTTTTGTGTAGTGCCTATATAAGTAACATGGAGGGCTAACAGGTGCCTGTGCCTTTCGGACCGCTGGTGATTGGTTCATGATATTTTGTGGGGTCGTTGACCTCATATATGGGACTTATTGACCCCCCCGGGAAAGTATTCGTCCTAGAGTTCGGTCGCGGATGTTTTGGGGTGGGTCCCCTGGGTGAGAAAATACTTTTTTCGGTTACCCCTTTTCAGCCCTTTTTTCATTTATTTCCCTTTCCCTCTTTCCCCCACCCTCCCCTTTTTCAGAGGTCTGCGACCTTCCGTGTGTCGTGTGCCTTGAACTGCGGTCCTGGGAGTGCTCCCGCTGTCTTCCATAAGTGATAAACACTATCCTTTCTTGTGTTCTGGTGTACTGTATACTGCATGTAGTGTACTTTTTACAAGTGTGCGAAACCGAAATCGAAAGTGGCGAAAAGGTTCGACGTCGCGGGCGTCACCAGATCGGGTCTTGAAATTTTTGAGGCTGAATGGCTAAGCCCAGCGCCGGACAATCCTGAGTACCCGAATAACTCTTTCTACATTAAGTTTCAAAGCAAGGTGAAGAGAAAGGAAATATATGTTACGAAACATCGATCCAATAGAAGACAAAGATCTAAAACAGGGCATAATCGACGAAGTTCATGCAGAATGGGAGAAAATACACAGGGACAAAGATGGGATACCAAGGTCTTTGAGGAACGTGAGAAAAGAGCCCACTGACCAGGATGCGAAGGAGAGCATGTTAAGACCAGGAATGCCAAATCCAGTATCAGAGAATACAACCAAGAGGAACAGAAGACCGGAAGAAGAGGAGGAGATGAGCAAAAGAAAAAGGAAGAAAAAGAAATGGAGAACCTCAAGATCCTACATGCATTTTTAGAAGGTAGAATACTCGAGCTAGAAAGAAACCAAGCTAAACTTAAAAAAGAAAACGAAAGGCTAAAGAATTGTGAAATCAAGCTAGTCCAACTCCAGACCAAGCTAGAGGAGAGGGAGCATGAACTAGACAAACAAGAGATAAATATCAACGTATTGAGAGAAGAGGTGATCCAAGGTAGTCTTCACGTAAAGGAATCGGATATCATAAACAGACAACTCGAGACGAGAAAAATTTATATCGAGTAGAAAATGCTACAATTGGAAGAGGAAATTAAGAAACTCTGCACGGAGAATGGTATCCTAAAGTCAACTAAAGGACTAAGCGTGGCAACAACACCGACAGTGAGCTTTGAAGAAATGTTGAAAAGGGACTACCAAAATTCCGGAAAAGACGCGTCTGATCGAGTCAAACAAAAGAAACTCCAGATGAACCATCGTCATTAAACCGAAGGAGGGGTAAATCCGCAAGGATGCAAGGATGAGGTTAACCAGGACAGTGAGTAGGCAGGACAGGATCAAATTTCAAATTATTCAAGCAAAGACAGCGCTCATCCTGCAGATGGCGACAGCTCAGGACGGCGAGAAGATTAGACAGCACCCAGGAATGATCCAAAACTTTGATCTAACCAATAAGAGCAATAAGATCAACCCGTTAATGATAATGTATAACATACCATTCGAGCTCAAGGAGAACTCATAGTAAGAAATATTCAAGAGCTGACCGAAGAACAGAAGCAGCTTATAAGACCAATATTTAAAACGGGTCCTAAGAATCAAGATAGGTACCATCTTGTGTTTGAGGTACCCAAACAAGTAAGGGAAACCATTTTAAGAAATCCGCTGGTCTATATCGACTACAAAGCCACCAATGTTAAGGATTGTTTTGTGGTAACAACTTGCCTGAATTGTCATGACGCGCCCTGTGGTTGCTGTGGCGAAAAAGGCCAAAAAAAGACGGAGTGCAAAGAAAAGGATAACAAAATATGCATTCTCTGCAATTCGAGGAAAAAGCTTTGTTAGGCCAAAACCCAACAAGAATGCCCAAAGTACAAGTTGGCGTTACAATGAGTCATACATCGTTTCGATTATGGATTGTAATTCAGATCGAGTCGAAACAAAAGCATCACCAAACTCAAAAAATAAGAACCCCCCATACAGGAAAAAGAGAAGCCTAGAAAGTCTTTTGAAATTTAACAATAATAAAAAGGTAGAAAACTTTAGTAATCGGGTAACAGAAAATAACAACACGAAATTAACGGAAGAATTACTCGTAATGAAGCACTAGCACATAAATATGGAACAGGAAGATCAAATAGTACTTCATTATGTTAACCCCAATCTAGTCACCTTTTATAGGGGGTTCGCTCAAACTGTGGCTCTTTCACACGATGAATTCAATCTAGAATAACTGGAATACTATGACATCAAATTAGAAGACAATAAGAGATTAGAAATCTACCTATTACAAAATAGGTACAAATGCAAAATTATCAACATAAAGTAATCCAGAGAAACCTTCCAAGAAGACCTAGAACTAACGTTAGACTTACTCTCGGTAGTTAAACATGACAAGAAAGTAAAACTAGTTATACTAGCCATAGGGATGGGGCTCTGGAGGGCGGATCCTAAGGACCTTCTGCTGACTCTGAAGAAATGGGAACGTGACATCGAGAGTGTCGGTCTAGAGATGATAGTTCAGGACAGACTCCTCAATTAGAATATTATGAGGACTTGCAACACACTAGAAACAAAGGACAACAGAACGGATGGTGAAGACGAGGTTCACGAAAGCCCGGAAGATAAAGACGAAACGCAGACGGATAAAGACGAAAATGACGTTATAGTTAAGAGACAAGTAACGGAGAAAATAAAGGAAGAAGAGGTGAGGAAGAAAAGAAAAGGATGGAAATCTTAGATCCCTAGACTATATAAGAGGAAACAAAGTAAGAATAGGAGTTCCGAGGTAACTGAAGCAGAGATGGAGGATATGGAAATACCTAACATGGAAGATACGGAGGGAGAACTAGCGGAAGAAGAAGGAAGAACCACAAACGTTAATCCAAACGAATTCTATGCAGGTCTTAATAAAGGATATATCCTGTCCCGATTGGAAGAACCATTACTTCTGGCAACTGCCCTTAGAACGATTGTCAGGAACATTCCAAATGGTAAAATTATCGTCTTTCCAATAATCGACGAAGTGGACAGAATAAATCTACGTTCAAATGGCATAATTACAGATCCACAAAACCCACTGTATCTGATCGACAAAGTTTTCGAGAGGAGGGATGAGTCCTTCCAGTTAAACAACATATACAGACAATTCGTCATGGCGTACGGCCGCACAGTGTTCATCCCGACGGAAAAGTTCCCGGCATGTTACGTCCACTTAAGACAACCATGAGTCGTTCAAATTCGTCCAGGTTAACTTGGACGAATCAAAATTAGCCACACAAGAACTAAGACTATATTGCGAGAAGGAAAAAGTGGACGTGGTATGCATCCATCCAAGAGCCCTATGTTAATAAAGGAAAGATGATGGGCGCCATGATATTGCTACCGAAGGACCCGAATCCTATGGTCGCAGTAGTTATATTCAACAGGAAGATTGAAGCACTTGTGGATTCTAGATATACATGTAAATGGATTCAGACTTTTAACCTTAAACTTGGGAAAAACCAGATTACAATAGCAAATCTCTACTGCCAGTTCTCCATCCCAGCGCATTTTTTGTAGACAAACTAGGGGAAATTTTGGACGGGTTGTATAGGAATAACTTACAAATTTGGGGGGATTTTAATGCCAAGTCTCCGCTCTGACACTGCCCGAGAACAGATGAAAACGGTGAAAAGTATGAAGACATCATCAATCAATATAATATAATCATACACAACCAGGATAATCAACCATCCACACTTCAGGGCTGGCGCGGAGAGTAATGTTGATATAACTTTAACCAGGGGAAATCTTTATAGAAATATACAGGAATAGAATGTGATCGAGCACGCGACTACGAGTCAGCACAGCGTCATCAGCTTTAATATAAATTTTATGTTGGACGACAACAATAATGACATAAATGAACCTGATGATCTAAACTTTAGTACCAAAAGACTAGTGGACAAATTGAGAAAAATATAAATTTGGATGAGCTGGCCGAACAAATAGAAAAAGTCTCGCAGGATTCAATTTAACAAGTAGCACCTAAAATAGGTCAAGTCAAAAAGAAAAAAAATAGCTTCTGGACCCAAACATTGGAAAATTGAAATGGAAATTAAAAGCGACCAGGAAAAGCTAAAGGGCAGCCGGGGACCACGAACTTAGATCACAACGCCTGAACAAATACAGACAAATTAAATAACAATTTGAGAATGAACTTTTTGAAACTAAAAGGAATCTTGGGGAAGGTTCGTGGACGAGAACTTAAGCAAGGATATCTGGGGCATGCCCTACAAAATAGTTGTGCAAAAAATCGAAACGAATGGAGTAATGAACACACTAAAGAAAGAAGATGGAACATTTACAACCAACTGGCTAGAAACAGTGGAACTCATTTTCTCCAAATTATTTCCGGACGACAAAGAGGATGAGGATAATGAAGAGAACACATGGATCCGACAAGTAACAGTGCATCCCCCAAATGTCGACGAGAATCAAGAATTGACATTAATCACAAATGAAGAAGTGACGGCTGCAATTAAGACCCTCAAACCCAACAAAGCACCGGGACCAGACGGGATTAAGAATGAAATATACAAATCTTTATCCGATTTTTGGACACCATATTTAATTAAATTATACAATGAATGCCTGGGTCAGGGATGATTCCCAAAAGTATGGAAAAAAGCGAATCTCATCATACTGTTAAAAAGAGAAGACAAACCGAAGACGAGCCCGAAGTCGTACAGGCATATATGACTACTAAATGTGATAAGTAAGATCTTCGAGAAAATGATAGCTAGAAGAATCAACGACAGAAGAAACAATCTCCAACATTGTAGATTACAGTACGGTTTCCGTCAAGGCAAGTCGACCGAGGACGCAGTGAATGAGATATGCGGAACAATAAATACACTTAAACAAGAGAACTGCAAATACGTAATGGGAATCTTCTTTGACATTACAGGTGCTTTCGACAATGTATGGTGGCCATCAGTGTTAATGAAGTTGGAAAATATTGGGTTCAATTCCGCTGTTTGGGAAACAGCCAAAAACTACTTTCAGGACAGAACAATACAGTTAAATACAGCTGATGGCGTCGTGCGGAAAACCCCAACCAAAGGACTCCCACAGGAATCCGTACTCGGGCCAATAATATGGGACATGATATTTCAGCCATGTCTGGCACTGCTGGACGGATTGAACAGGTGGAAAGGATTGTGGGATACGCGGATGATCTGGCGGTCGTAATAAAAGGAAACAGCAGGAACGAACTACAAGATAAAGCTAACCAAATTATAGGAAGAATGACATCATGGTGCAAGAACAACAAACTCACGATATCGG
>JAGDQP010044484.1:0-15893 GCA_022664845.1 Lepisma saccharinum
TTTTTTGGTTTCTCATGTTTCATCCAATACTGTATTTGCAAACAGTTTCTTAATGCACAGGCATTCACCTCCACAGGGTCATGAAAAGTACACTTAGACATACCAATGTTCAAATTTAATGTTTTCAGGGCAGGACATTCCTTTTCACTTACATCATTCACACTTTGTAAGTGAAATAGTTTTTTAATCCACTGTGCTTTTTCAAGACCTTTACAAAAGAATGTAGCTTCACTTGAACACAATTGAAAAATTATTCTACGAAGATGTGAAACACTGTATCCATTTGATGTGTGCCATTGTAAATCGTGAAAGTTTTCTGTTAACCATTGCACTTGTTTTTGATATCCTAGTCCTACTTCCGTAATCTCACATGGAAGTTTTACTAAACAGTGGAATAAAAGACTAGCATCACACGCTACAATACAAAATTCTCTCATAATAAACTCATGTGTAGAGATTTTAAATCCTTGCACATCAATAATGTACTGTTCTGAAGACACACTTACAGACTTTTCTACAGAAAATTGTTCATGAATCACATCAGGTATAAGTTGAGCAATGAATTCACTATTATGAACTAATTCTCTACAAGTTTTGAAAAAAGTATTCATGGAAATACTTACATGACCCTGTCGTTTGAAAATTTCATAGTACTCCACAAACGTTTCATGGTGATTTACTTGATTCAAGAAATGTTTTGAAAGTACTTTGCCTGTATTCCACACATATATACAGTTATTATGAAGAATCTTTAACTTACACCCACTACAAGTAATTGGGTTGTCCTTTAAATATGTACGAAAGGTTTGTAATACACACGAGTCCACAACAAAAATCCCACCACAAAATACACAGTAGTCTGACATTTTTTCACTTGTTCCTTTTAAAGTACTTTAGAATCTCACTCAATCTTTTGCTTTGCGATCCTTGTCGTGCAACAGATCAATAACACCTTGCATATGAACTTTTACCACCTTCCAAAGCCCATATTTCATATTTCGCAGAATTGTTTCATCATCACCAACATTAATCAGTTCAGGATGATCTTGCTTATAAATAACATACAGTTCTTTCTCTGTTGAAGGTTTTAAGATCAGTCTCCACACACATTTACGAAAATGTTTTTCAATTTCTTCACCTGTTACTAGTTCATTAGGCTTGATATAGCCTAAACACGCATGCCCAGTTTGGTTATTTTCCTCATTAAAACACCCTTCACAGATCGAAGCACTTTTAGGATTCCACTGATGTAAGGCTAGACGAATACACTTCTCATCTACCCACTTGTTCTTGCATCCACACTTGGCACTTTTCACAACTACTCGAGTCCCTCCTGCTGGTTTCGCTACTGCTGCTACTGTTGCTGCTGCTTTTTCTGCTGATCCTAGTAGTGGTGGACCTATTCCTGCCGCTGCTGCTGCCCTTGATAGTAATGATGATGACTGCTTCACTCCAGCATTATCATAACACAAGCGCTTCTTTACAGGATATTCAACTCCCTCCAACACACGCTGCTTTGTCTTTGTATTCTTCTTCTTCTTTGGAGCTAATGATGAATATACCACACTAATATCTTCATCCTCCGTCTTTGTCTTTGGCACTAACGAAGAATAGACTTCCTTAATATCATCGTCGTCATCATCCTCCTCTTTATTAAATGAAAAAGAAGATAATAATGATGGTTCACTCTTCACTTTAGACTTTAACAAACTATATATGGTACGGTTTTTATCTTCTTCTTCATAACTACTATCCAATAATTCCAATGTATCGTCAAGCTCCTCCACATCATCTACTCCCAACTTAACAGGACGTGCTACACCTTGCTGCTGCTCTGCCATGACTGAAGCTTCCCTCTCTTTATAATGATACATAGAACACTACTGCCCTCTATATATATAATCAAAAACTTTCACCCACGCCATGACGTCAGGTAACAAGTAATTTCCTACATCGTGTCAATGACCTTCTGACGTCAATAGACAACTGCTCGCTTGTACCCACGCCGTGACGTCAAACATCTTGTACTATCCTGCCTCCCGGACAATGACCTCGTGACGTCAAAAATCATGTTCTGACATGCTCCAGCACTACAATCTGAACATGATAACGTTGCACTCAACATTTGTCAACATCACAGGTCAATGACCTCTGTCACGTGATGGAGATTTCCAAACCCTATCTTGGATTACGTCATCACTTTTTTCCCCACTCAAAATTCATTCGTAGTCTTGTACGAACGTCCACTGTCATCACTTTTTTCCCACCCAAAATTCATTCGTAGTCTTGTACGAACGTCCACACCACGTCATGGGGTCAACTACCTGCCACGGGGCGGTCAACAACCTACCACGTCAATTCAACCACGTCATGGTTGCTCCTGGAAGGCAGGCAACCCGCAATTTTCTAACGAGTACGACCGTCTTCTACTGGTTTATCCTTTTTAAATTAGTATAATAAACATTCTTGTGGTCCCCCCCCCCTTCTCCCGTCTAGTAGAGTTTATAATGCCAAGAAATAAATGTAGAGGGATATTTTCAAGATGAGGATATATAAAAAGAGAAATTAACACATTGTTTCACCACAGTCGAAGGGGGGGGGGCACTTGGATTCTAACAATTAGGCTAGTATTATTATATATATATGTACAATTATATGCTAATGTGCCATACTGTAAAAAAAAAAACTTGGAATTCCCTTAAATACTCGGAAGTTTTTGAGTTTCCCTTAAATTTCCTGATGTCTATGAAAATCTTCCGTGCCCCCCCCCCCCCCACCTTAAGGAAACCTGGTAACCCTATGCACACAAGAAGTTCCAGCAGTCTATAATATTCTTCTGAAGGTAAATTTTAAACGTTTCTTGTGACGTAATTTCTCGTGAACACTGTTACAACAGTACTTGGCAAGGGAAAACTTCCGTTGGTTGTGAGGTTGGAGGTGTTTGGTTAGCGTCCATTAGCTTCTGGGTTCTCCGCTGCAACATGGACGAGTTCGTCTGGCATTCTAAGAACTAGAAATGGGAAAAAGTCAGTGATTCAACCATTTAAGGTTGATAAAAATGGATGATTTTCCCACAGGCTATGGTTCTGTCCTCGCTGCCGCTAATGTCTTTTGCTTCCATCGTATCTTTGCCAAAGTGTATACAGAGTATTGTTAGAAACTTTTGTAAATAAACATATTAAAATGGAATGAAGAAAAAGGGGTACAAGAAGTGATTTGAGGCGATCGACGTAGTCGTGTGATCTGAGGCGTTAGGCCAGCGTTTCTAGACTGTGAGTTCGAATCCCGCCAGAGGCATGCATGTTTGTGCATTTTAACAAGTATTGCACTCATTTAACCTTCACGAGGTGACGTCAAAATCTACTAAAATGACCCATACAAAATAAAGCTTTGTAAAGTTTTACCAAAGAAGTGCGAAGGTCCCGGGTTCGAGTCCCGGCAGGCGAACGTGATGAATAATCGTGACGGGCCGGAGTCAACAGTTACTAGACTGGCTCGTATAAAATAAATACAAAGTTTACCAAAGAAGTGATTTGAGCCGTGCTGCTTTTAAAACATCGCGCTTTTTTTGGACAATATAATGAGACACCACCAAAAAACTTCTATGTATCCAATATGAGACGAGAGACCCAGTAAAACAAGATTGATTTAACATTGATTTTTCGTTGATTTAACGTTGAGTTGAAACAACCTTTCCGGCCGCGTGAAGAAACCGTCGAAAAGGCGGACATTCAATAGTTTATCCCAACGAAAAATCAACGTATGTGCTACCGGCGAGGGGTGGTGGTGATATAGTCAGTAGCGCATTTACAAACAAAAATATCCCTTCGCGGAGTTTTGGTAGGTTCCCGTGGCAATATTTCCCTCAAAATACTGAAAAATTTCCCCGGAATTTACTTTAAAAATTACCGGAAATTAAAACAAAAAGTGTCAAACAGATTCAACTAAATTTCCTGATTTTAAATTTCTTTTTTCCTTTTACCTTTCTTGTGGTCCAGATTTTCCCGTTTTTCGAAAACAATCCCTCCACTCGACAACACTGCCCTCGTGATACGACCTCTATGTTTAAAGTTCACTATGCTTGACATAACTGATAATGGGAAGGCAAAAAATAGTGCCTTGGCGGCGACAGGAAGCCCAGTGCTGAATGCACAATTAGTTAGTTATACGTGCTAATGCTTTTATGCTTCTTTATTCCTGTAACTCAATAATACACACACTGAGTATCCCGAAACTTACCTTCCCAAAATTTATTTAATATAAAATAGTCCACTGTACTTTGTTTTACACCCCCTCCCCCCAAAAAAAATAATTAAAAAATAGAAATGAAACTTGGTGGTGGTGGTAGTGGTGCCTGGCCCGCAGGGCCCCCAGGCTGGGCTTCTGGCCGCTTGGCCACTTTCGTCCTATGTGTAAAATAATTATTGAGAAGATATGTATTTTAGTTGAATGGAATCTGCAGCGTAACACGGGACCCACACCCAATAAACAGCCAGATCTCTCCATTTAGGCACGTCCTGCTACCAAATGTCTATTTTGAAAGTAGCAAAATTTGGAAGTATAATAAAAATAAATTATTGTTCGCGAACATAATTGCACAGGAGATTCTTCTATTGCGAAATTTGAGGTGAGTTGTTAAGTGAACTATTGATTAATTTACGAAATGTTGAACAGTGAATGGAAGCTATGACAGTAAGATATTTGTTAGGAAAGGATTTAGTTGGGTAGTTGTGGCCAATATATGATATGCCTTCTGTTTAATTTTCATTCTCAGTGTATGTAGCCGTCACATCCATGTATTGGTAGTGAGATGTTAATTTCTTCCGTAATAAAGTGCATATTAAAAGTTGTTAAGTAACAATTCTTGAAAAGTGATATTATGTCTGAGAATTCTCAGATTCATTCGCTGAGGCAGATTATCCTGTATGAACCTTTTTTGAATAGCATTTCTGATGTATATCTGCTTTCTTTCTTTTAAATCTTGATCAATGGGAGTTATTGCAATTCTATTGTATAGTTCCTCTTTGTTTTCTTTCCACATATTTAGAGTAATTCTAATCCAATATCTTTCTAGTTTTTCAACTTTTTCGGTTGAAATTTTGCCCATACAAGATCATAGGTTTTATGATAGCTAGATATAGTCTGTTTTTAATGACTTGAGGAAGTGTTGAGCGGAAGAAATATTTTAGTAGGCCTAAAGTTTTAAGTGCAATTTTTCTTCTTTCCATGAGATGTTTCTTGAATGATAAGCGCTGGTCAAATGTTACCCCCAAATATTTGGCTTCCTTCTGAGGCTTAATTTTTGAATTTTTAATTAAAATGAATTTTTCCTTGTCTACTTTTGTGCCCCTCCCAGAGAAATAAAATATCACAAATTGGGTTTTGTTTTGGTTCAATATCAATTTCCATGTCCTACACCACTGGACAAATCTTTTCGTGATTTTTTGTAAATTATTTATTGCTGATGTGGTGGTTTTTGCACAGGTCCAATAGGCCGTGTCATCAGCGAAAAGGCCCAATTTAGTATGTGGGTGAGTTGGAGCAGGGGTGTAATTGACATATAATGTGTAAGAGGAGTGGACTCAGGGCCACCCCCTGGGGGACTCCTCTCTGTATTATGATGTTCTCCGAAAACTCTTCCCCAGACCTGATTTGGGTGATTCTATTATGACGAAAATTTGTGATCCATCGGATAATAGTGGTTGGCAATTGCAATGCATAAAGTTTATAAATCAGGCCATCATGCCACACAGTATCGAACGCCGCTGTGAGGTCCATGAATACTGCCGCTGCTCTTTTACCTGAATTAAGTGCTGTCTGAATATCAGTTGTAACGCGGATTAGCTGATCTATTGTGGAAATCTGGGAGCGAAAGCCTGCCTGATTGTTATTAATGAGTTGAGAGTTCTCCAGAAAGATGCTCAGTCTTTTAGCCAGAACTGTTTCTCCTATTTTTGCAATGGTATTAGTAAGAGTGATTGGCCGGTAATTGTCTGTTATGAGTTTGCTTTTATTATGTTTTGGTATAAAAATTGTATATGCCTGTTTCCATGACGACGGCATGTATCCAAATTTGATGGAGGCGTTGTACAATGCTGTAAGTATATTATGAAGTATGATGGGAGCGTTTTTTAGGGCAATGTACGGAATGCCGTCCGGACCGGGAGCCGTATTTTTCTTTCTTTTGAGAATGGTTATGATTTCTTGGACCGTAATTTCCTTTAGTAGTTCTTCAATAAATTCATTTGTACTGTCCTGCTTGTCTAACTCAATAATATCTGTGTGATGGTTTATAATTTGACGGATGGTTTTTGCAGTACTTGAAACTTCGATCTGGATTTTTTCTGGCTTTTCCGTGATGTCCTCTTTGGCATTTTCTGAAAATTTCTTGTGGAACATATTGACGAAATCTTTGTGACTAGAGATGGGTAAGTTGTCCAATTTATTAGGTAACATACCGCCTGAATTTTTCTTTCTACTGTAAGAGATAGTTTTCCAGAAGACTTTGACGTTTGTGTGATAATTTTCTATTAGTGTAGAGATTTAATCAATTCGTTTTGCCTCTCTGAATGCCCAAATTTTCATTTTGATTTCCTTGTTGATTTTATTAATTTCATTTTTTGTGATTTCTAAAGGTCTTCTATGCATTGCTCTGGTAAGTTGTCTCTTGTATCTAATCAACTGAACTATCTCTGCAGGAAGTCTCTCAGCAATGATGATTATGGTTTCTCTCTTCACTGTATCTTTCAAGGCCTTTTGGATGGATTTAGTAACTTTAGTATTTGTTTGTTCAATTTTCTCTGTGGTTTCAATGGGTAGAGTAATTTCTGAAAGCTCATTATTAATTATTATTTGTCTATATTTGTCCCAGTCCGATTTATTATAATTAATTCTCTCGATTTTATTATTATTCCTGTCTATTAATGAAACTTGGCAGTTTGACACAGTTTTATGTTCTGAGTAGGCATAATATAGCAAATATTCGGCCTCGGGGTGTTGCCGAACGCTCCGCCATATTAAAAAAATGGTGCCCAAAACTTTTTTTTTTGTGTAAATATCTCGCTTGAAAAGCATTTTAGAGCACAATAAGATATTTCAAAAGTTAATCTAAATAAAATTCTCTACAAGAAAGGTTATTTCAATTTTTTTTCTAGAATGCACCGTTTAGGCGTTAGAGGTGCTTGCAATTTTGCCGTCTTTCCTTACACTGTTTTGTAACAGCAAGGCTATGCAACCTGGAGCCGAAAATTGACATACTTGGAAAAAAACACAGAAGTTTTGAAATTTGACAGTTTGACACAGATTCAGGCACTGAATAATATACCTATTTTCCGACCTTGGTGCGTTGCCGCTCACTCCTTCTCATGTTACAAATGGCGCCCGAAATACGTTTCTTGATAACATCTTTTCAGTCAGTATCTCTGAGAAAAAATAGTTATTAAAAAAAATGTAAAGGATCAAACCTCTACAACTTTGAAACTCGCTTCCAAACAACCTTAAAGTAGAGTATTCTGTGCGTTCTTTTTAATGTGGTGTCTCCAGTATGCCTAGTCCACACACGTTTGATAGATATTTAGACTTTTTTTTTCGTTTTGATGCTCTGGATGGAGCAGTTTTGTTTACGTCTATTTCACTAGCCTTTGGCTGAGTATCGCTCTCCTCTGCAAAATCCTCTTGCTTTTCATCTTGGTATGCGGATAGAGGTCTGACGGTTTCCATTTGATCTTCTTCAGAGTCGCTAAAAATTGTAGCAACATTTTCGCAACTGTCCATTGCAGTAAACGCAAATGCAGCCACATACTAAGACTCATCCTTTTGCACATTTACAGGAGAGGGATTTAAGTAGAACTCCAAGAGCAGGATCTTTTGTTGTTCTGACTGCTGGAAGTCCAGTCTTACTTCTCTTCCATCCCCATTCTTCTGGATTCTTGTAGTTACCTATCCAACTCTCAACTTGATGGTAGGTTCGAATGATGTGCTGCTGTTGTGGGTGGGAGTGATGCAAGATTAAACTTACTTTTAGACGAGTAGGTGATCTGGTGAACTGTCGATATCGGAGAGCATACATTGTAGCAATGGTATCAGAATCTATACACCTTCCTCCTTAAATACTTTTACAAGCTGAAGTAAATCTTCGGAAGTTTCACGCACCTTCAAAAAGTTGTTCTTTCCTTGGCGGAAGATTACACTCGTCGTGTCAAACCGCTAAATGCGTGTGAAAACAATATATTATCTGCCATTATTGGTTCAATGTGCAAACTTCTGAGAAATACAGAAAAGAAAATATTGTCAGAAAACGTTTTCGGGCTCCACTTGTCCAATATGGCGAAGCTGGCGACAATACACCAAGGTCACAAATCTAGTACATTATTCAGTACATGAAACTGTGTCAAACTGCCAAATTTCAAAACTCCTGCAATTATTTTTCCATCCAGCTGAGGCCATTTTCAGCTCCCAGTTGCTTGGCCTTTGCTGTTACATAATTGGCTGCAGCTGCAAAACTACAAGCGCCTCTAGCGCCTAAACGGTGAATTCTACTAGAAGAAAAATTAAAATATCCTTTCTTGTAGAGAATTTTGTATAGATTAACTTTCGTTACATCCCATTTTACTCTAAAATGCTTTTAAAGCGAGATATACGATTTTAAAGCGTACCTAATAAGTGCTGAAAATGAGATATGGTCAAATATCACATTTCGGGCGCCATATGTAAAATGTGGCGGAACGAGCTGCAACACTCGAAGTCGCGAATTTGGTGTATTACTCAGTACCTGAATCTGTATCAAAAATTAAAACTTTTGTATTTGTTCCAAAAATATCAATTTTCAGCTTCCTGTTGCTTGGCCTTTACTATTACAAAACAATGTAGGGAAAACCTGTACAAGCACAAGCAGCTCTAACGCCTAAACGGTGCATCCTAGAAGAAAACGGAAATAACTTTTCTAGTAGATAATTTTGTATAGAATAACATATTTTGCTCTAAAATGCTTTTCAAGTGAGATATTTACAAAACACTGCTTATGGCGCCATTTTTCAACATGGCGCAACGAGCGACAACGCCTCGAGGTCGCAAATTTGGTATATTACTCAGAACATGAAACTGTGTCAAACTACCAACCAGGGAACTAGAAATGGATATGCATGTATTTCACACAGGGAAGGGGGGAGGGGGGGTAAAAGTCTTCCCTATATATACTCAATGGTCTTATTCAATCAAGTTTATTTCAAATTTTATAAATATCTCATACATGTAATTATTTTTATATGAAAAGAGCTTTGAGAAAGACTGAATGTTATGAACACAACTTTAATAGATGCTCATATTCAATACAGTAAGCAAAACAAAAAAACAAAATTTAGACAAATGTCTTACTCCGACAGTTAAGCGAACTGGAAAGTCTCTCAATACTTACGTAGAAATCGAATCGTGAGACTAGATTGAAAGTGTTTACTCTCAACTGAATTTGCTCCGCCTCTTCGATAGCAAACAGAAGAAAATTGCATATCTTAATTTCTTATTTACTACATAACATACAGCAAGTACATTAAATGTAGACTTTCCTTGTGTGGACTGAACAAATATATCATTGTGTGTGTATGTATGGAGTATTTTTCTGCCTGTGCTACTTTCGATGTTTTTTTTTTCTTTTTCACACCTTCTACTTCTTAACTGATAATGTTTCCATTTAACTTATCCTTGTTAACTAAAGACAAGAAAGGAAAGCCGATCCGACGCAGAGGAAGAAAAAAAAGGAATATCAGCCAATTCGTTAACTCGTTAACGAAAATGAGGTGAAAAACAAACGTAACCACACGCCGTACCTGCTTTGAGTTATGTTCCGTTTTTTTTTAAAACAGCAACCAAACATTTTCTTTCATTTTTTAAAAAGAATAATTACGACTTGACACTCTATACGGACCGCCCGGTAATGCTTATTGTGATTGAAGTTAGCCTAGAAACAGCAAAATGCATCAAAATGCGTAATTACCCGGATTTTGATGACTTAAAAGAATTTAGAAAATGGCGCATTCATCTTTTGGAATGTCTAAAAAAATGAGATGAGGGAGTGGATAACATTTAGGAGTTGTAGAGTGTAGTCTGAAGAAGGAGGTGGTATACTTCCGAAACTGCTGCATTGTAGTTTCTTTTTGTTATTAACGAATATCAGCCTTGTCAGAAAGCTGCGTTTTTCTTTATTCAATACGGATACAAGGTCATATTGTCGTAATATCCAGAATAACATTTAATGTAACGTTTTTTAAAAACTGACTTTCATTACCATGGTAACGGTACATATTTTAACATTCCTTTGTGGTTCAAGCCTTCACTACTTTGCATTGATTCGACAAGTTTGGTTGGAGTGGGTTCAATCGTTCCTTAGTCAGGCTCGAATATGTGTTTAGTAATTCAGTCTCGTTGCCATGGAAATGGGAAATAGTTTAACATTTCCAATGTGGTATAGACTTGGGAGTTGAGCTCTATATAACTTGGTAATCATACCAAGTTTGAATGAAATTGATTTAACCGTTGTCACGTGAGGCGCGGAAGTAGGTAAGTGAATCTTGTTACCATGGAAATGATACTATACTGAAAATTTTGGTGCGACTAAAACATGGAGAATTATCCACTCTATCATAATACCAATTTTGGAGGGAATAGGTCCAGTCGTTCTTACGTAATCCGTGAAAACGTGTTTTTCATACGTTACCGTTCCCACGAAAACCACACAACCTTCCGCCAATCTCAAACCTTTATAACCAACCTTCATCAATTTTAAAACATGACAAGTCGTGAAGAGAACTAACCAAGCGGTTATTAGGTTTAGGAAATGCAGTAAAGGGGGAAACAATAGTATTTTTCTTTACCCCAGAAAGAACGTATATTCTGGTCTGGACTATTGTTTCTCGCATTGTATCCTGACATTGGATTTTTCATAGCCCCGAAATAATGCAATATTGATTCCGAGGAAGCGGTATCATACTCATCAATTATTAAGGGAACTTTTAGCCAAGATGCAGTGTATTCCATTCTACATATTGGTGGTTTATAAAATTACTCAGTACATTTGTAAAATAAAATAGATTTAACTTAATATGATGTATTATCACAGGCAGGGCTGTCCCTGTGATACCCAAGCGCAAAATGAACCCCGAAAAGTTAAAGGCCTCCAACTAATAAAGTTTAAAATTAAAGAATTAACAATACTAAACATTTACTAATTCTGTTTAAATTCTTCAATTTTAAACCTCAACTAACATATCAGCTGAGCAACACGTCTGCCACAAGGGCCGGAGACAGGAAACAAGTAATGCAAGGCGCATACGCCATCTTATCACTGAATCCATATTGTGTACTTATGACGTTGCTTCGGGAGTATCGTTCTTTATAGACAAAGGAAAAAGAGCTTGAATATTTCTCTCTACGGTCCGAGATTGCCAGCAGATTCTTCCGAAGAAGATATTTAATGTAATAAAAACAAAGTGTGATCATTCAGACATCAGGCATTCCTATTTGTTAACCATGATCTTGGTGCTTTGACATTGAATATCGTAATGGTTTTTTTTAAATTATTATTTCGGATCGGTAGAGGCAATGATATTCAGGAGTGGTTTTACAGGCAGTGGATACAGGTTCAGTGTAATCCAGATAAATGAAATCCAGCTTCTGTAACCATGCAACTAACCAATCACGAAATTTCAAATTTCATTTCTCAAAAATTGTCGGGAATTTTGACAGTAACAGAATAATTCGACCAGACTCACGAATAAGTATTAAATAAGAATAATGTTTTGTATATTAAAAAAAAAATCTCCCAAGAAAGTTTCTGAAACTATCATATGAGCATAAATTTCCATTTCTTTACCACATGAAATGCAACAAAGATATGTAAACAGAATAGCACCTGTCCTGTCGAGTATCAAATCAATACACGTATGGTCTACACTCGTACACCTACTCAAGGCTCCTACACCTACCAGCTACTTGACAATATTCCATAAGAATTTCATCATTTTCATCAAAAGATGGGTTAAACGGTCATTTTTGATAACATTATCAATATTACGTTCAAACTAATAGTGACAACATGAACCTATAAATACATGTAGCAGATGTAATCGACAGATGGGGACACTATCTCTAAACAGTCTATAATGAAATATTGTTTACAAAGAAAGAGATAAAAACAACATTTATCATGATGAATGTATTCTAAGTACTTCTCAGAATACTGTTAATCATTTGTTAATAATTTGAATCTAAAATCTTATAGGAAAAAAAAAGTTAATTTTGTGCATGAACTAACTGAAAGCTTGATATACACGATTGTAAGTTATTTTTGTTTAAATTAGTACGTTCAAATTAATTTTCGATGTCAGAAAAATAGCAGCCAACCGACTGACCATAGATATTTTCCAAGATATCTAAATATCAAGTAGCCTATTCCTGTGCTTCAATCCTCAAGAGTTAAATAACGTGTGACGTCACCTGGAAGATAATATAGGTGTAGGCTGACCGTGGGTAGTCGGTCATCCTAGTTTAGCTGCTTAGCGTAAGCGCAATGCTCGTAAGCTAAGCGTTCACGATTTATCATATGATCTGAACGTTTATAAAATTGTTTTGAATGCTTTCCATACAAAAAGCAGGGTTGGAAAAAACATGTTTAAAAAAGGTATGTTTTAAACATGTTTTTTTTGTTTTAAACCCATTTTTATAGACTGTAAAAAACATGTTTAAAACATTTCCATAAAATAAAATAAAAAACGATAGGGGTTATGATCAGTACTCCATCTGCAGTAGCCTCTATAATGTTTCAATCGCGCTTTCGGTCTATTCGTAAGCACTTACTGGTTTCCGCGGTGGAAGAGTGGTAACGCTCGCTGCCTTGAAATCAAGGGACCCCACGTTCGATTCCCGTTGATGATACAAGTGGTTCGGATTCCACGTTAAACTGTAGGTCCCGTCCTTAGTGGCTTACCATCTCGTCTAGGTCATAAATACTAATTCAATCAATCGTTAGCACTAAGTAGAAATTGTAGGTTTTATTTGACCAAATTTGATTAAATTTGTTATTAAAATTCAATGACAATGCTACTTATTATATAAAATATAAAAAGGTATACTCTGTGTAATGCGCAAGCGTCATGAACGGCGCATGGGAGATGTGGAGGTAGCGCTCCACATAGTCTCGACCAACAGCACGAATTGATGTGGGGTGGTCTGTCCCACGCTCGGCTGCCTTTACCTCCCAAAGTGCCATGGAATACCAAGGGCACTGTGGTACTCAATTTGATAGAAGGCTGAATAGTGAGTGTACCTGAGAGTACCAGATATGGGAACACTGAAGGAAAATTCCCCAGAGTCCTGCTGGGATTTGAATTATACTTCTTGAAATGTTCTCTCATTCGGGCAACAAGGCCTGCCATTCCCTTTTTACACAGTCCACATTTGGCTTTTACGGTTTTATTATTTTCGGAAGGACTAACTTTAATAAAGTGTGTCCAGATTAAATCCTTTTTTCTTCCTGTGCAACTCATTTATAATGAGCCCATAAACGAAAGCAAAAAACCTAATAAGCACAGTACCTAATAAGTTCTACCACCCGACATAAACTACAAGCACCGAATAAGAAATAATTATCAAATTCACACAGTTACTCACTACTGTCCTTTCCTCAAACATAAAAAAGAGAGCAATGTAACCATAAAAGCAAATACCAGCCCATGAAGTTTTTCTATTCCTGGCAGAATTAAAATATAAACCTATTGTTTCATGTTATTGATAACGAATTAATATTTCCTGCTTCTAGCATTCAACCGATAAAGAAATGAAAACAACGCATTTTATGTCTCCGCCTATAGACTTGGAAACTAGATTCCACATGGGACAAATTGCGTAAGTTCTACTGGTAAAAAACACACCCTTTCGTACTATTAAAAATAATATGATTCTTTCAAAGAAGAAAAATAAAATTATCATGTTTTAAACACGGCTTAAGAAACATCGTTTGAAGCAATTGTTCAAAATGTTTAAAACAATAGCCTCTTTAAACATTCCAACTCTGCAAGAAGCTCAATGACTGGTGTGATAAATTATGGTTACTTGTAATTTCATATCACCTTCAATCGCTAGGGTCGCTAGTATCGGGCCCTCTACAGGTATTTCCTCGAACTTCTTAAGTTTTCGTACGTAATATTTTTCTATGTCAAGTCACCTGATATAACATACTAAAATGTTTATTTCCACCAGCCTAGTCGAAGTCCTAGCCAATTCAGAAGGTTATTGTTGGCCAATTCAGCCCAATCTTATTGCTGTACGTAAATTCCCATATTGCAGGTACTTGTAAACTAACTAGCATTTTATTTTAGTATTTTCCGAATCGTCCATTCCATTCTTTTCACAGCTACAATTCATCTGTAACTTGAAGACTGACAACTTAATCCCTATTGATGGACACTATCTGACTTTCAGAGCTAACGAATTACTGATAACAAAGAAACAGATAACACCAGGCATGCATATACAGGATATCTTATATGCATACACTTGAACATCCCGTAAGGAAAATGTTTATCAATACTTTTTTTTTATCAAAGTGAAATGAATACCATGTGCAAAATGATGACGTTTTTCCACTCTAGAAATTCTTATATCACATACTGAAACGTCATGTGTCATATGCGACGGTGATACAAGTAGGGGCTACATTTGAATTGAGAATAGAAGAAAAATGTTTTTCCCAGCTTAATGACAGACTACTCAAAAAATATGATTGATGCTTTCCTTTTTGTTAATTTTTATCAAACACTTGACCTTGAAAACGGTACTACTACTCCTACTACTAGTAGTAGTGCTAGTAATAATAACTAGCCCTGAATGTTAGCGATGATCAACACTAAGATGGAAACTACACATTGGTACCGGTATATAGGTCAGAAAGTACACACTTATTTAAATGAGACACTGTACTAAAGCAACTTTAGATGTTTAATGGTGCACAGCAAATAATATCGGTGTCGATTCAACACAATTTTAACACAGAGTAGTGGTTCGTGAATGACCACCGCTTTTGTGTGTTTTTCAACATAGAGGAGGGATCGGTGTTACGGATTTACAAAGCCCTGTTGCTATAATTTAATACAGAGGACATGTTGAACAGTGTTAAATTCGGTTCTGTGTCAATTAAATGCTGCCTGGCACTGTGTTAAATATAATGGTGTTAAATAAACAGTAGACAGTGAGAGGTGTACGTTTTTTCTTGTTCTTGCAGTACTGCAAAATGTGTGTTCTACGCGCAACATTCACTATCAGATTTAAAAAAAATGGGTAAGTCGCAATTGTATAAGCAGATAAATTTTCCAAGTACACAAATAAGGCTACCTATGTTCTAGCTGACATTAAGTAGGTTTTCCCGCCTTTTTTGCTTTACGTCGATTATTCAAATTTGAGTGCTGGTAAACAGAAAATAACTATCAGAATCTAAAGTTTGTTTCGTACTTCAATAATGATTAACCCCAGGATATGTTAACAGAAATTTTAAAAACTAGGCCTATGTCAGACATGTAAACTCTCACGGAAAATGTGTGTGTCACACGCATTTAAGCATCAACTCACGCTCTCACGCATAGAACCTGTAAACCCACGCATTTTGAGGAAAAGTGCAAAATTTTAAGTTCGTGCTGTAAAGTGAAGACGAAAAATTTTGACTTTCTACAGTGGCAGGCATTGCAAGAAATTGCGACATAGCTGATGGTAAGAACTCGATAGCAGCGCTTCCTTAGTATGAACAGAAAACTCTGTGAGAGAGAGTGTGGTGAGGTTTTAAATACTACCAAAATCTACCAAGTTGTACAACGATTAACACCAATGAAAAGTAGTATCGAGTAAAAATAACT